>PVIH01012199.1:0-64681 GCA_004025045.1 Sigmodon hispidus
GAAGGATGGCTTCTGTTGTTGTATCCATCTTGTTAGTGTGTGACGTTTTATAGGAGAGTTGAGTCCATTAATATTAAGGGAGATTAGTGACCATTGATTCATATTTCCTGCCATTTTTGGTGGTAACTTGTCTGTATTTCCTTTCTCTAGGGTATTCTTCTGTGGACTTATTGATTGTTTGTGATTTCATGGATGTATGATTTCAATTTTAAAGTCAACTCATTTATAAAATATATAGTTTGAATTCATCTAACAGCATTTATAATCAAATGTCTTTTAGCAACTTTTACTTCTTCATTTTCAGTCAAAAAACTTAAAAGACAAGACAATAGCATACAGTATCCAGACACTCTTTGTATTTTTCATCTTTATGTGGCTTATTGGTATTTTTTTTACTCTTTCTTTTTTAAGGACATTTTCTATCTTGTTTTCCCTTTTTCTTTTCTCTCTCAAGCCTATGTATATTTTTAAACACACTTTAAATCATTTGGATTTTTTTTTATCTGTCTTCACTGTATATCTCTTATTTCTTAGCTTTTTCTGTTTTTCATCACACCTTTGTTTGACTAGGGTGGCTAACTCCACCCAGATCCCTCTATTTCTTTCTGCTTCTGGTCATACCTTTAATATGCCAAGGTGTGGCTAAGGATTAAAGGCTTCACTAGGGTGGCTGACTGGCTCCAGCCAGCTTCTAGTCTAGCTTCAAAGAATTTAGCTTTTTAGCAGAGGTACTGGTAGGACCCACAGTTAACACTCTGGGGGAATCTTAAGGTCTATATAATCACTAAGTAAAATACTGCCATTTGCTGCTCATTACTCCATTTAAGTGTTTGGCAACAGGGCCTCTTAGAAGACTCACAAGTGTTTTGCCTCTAAGACTGAATCAGGAAGCCTCACTTAAAAAAGCAGTGCCTCTGCTTGCCTCCAGCAAACAGCTGACCCCAAAACATGCTGCTGCTACTAAGAAGCAGTCTTTGATTCAGTTTCCTTTTTGTCTATATAAACAGAAAGCTTAAATACATCATTTACACTTTGTTGCTTACATCTAAGCTCCTGTGAGACTTCAGGAACCAGCCACGTTGCAGCTTACATTGCATCCCAAACATTTTGTAGCTCAAGCTCTCATACCATGCCAGGGGTTGTCTAAACCAAGGTTCATGTGAGAGACACAACCCAGAAGTTGCTTTTGGCTCTTATCTTGTGCTCTAGATCCCTTTTTAAGCTTTCTCAGGCTTTATGTGGGTGTATTTTACCCATGTTGGTACAATATTTGTAGTAATAATTTTCTGACCTGGACTTGCCCCAAGACTTTAGCTTATCCCCAGCCACCTGTGAGTTAAACTAGCCAAGCCAGGACAACCTAAGATTATACTACTCAAAAATTTCTCCAGTTCACTGTACCCAGTCTAGCCAAGACAAGCTAAGCTGGGGTAACAACAAACACTGAACCAAGCATTCAGCACAGGACTGTTATAAACTATGAGGTAGGAACCCACCTACATAGCCACTTTCAGAATTCAGGCCCAGTGTATGAGCCAGTGACCATCTAATACACAGTTCCAGAATAGTCTTCAAAATGAGAGAAGAGAAAGTAAATTCCATCACAGGACCCCTCAGCTGTAGGACAAGATTCCAGGAGCCAAAATAGGACTATAAGATACCACAGAGGGGACACAGCAGTGAGGGGCTCTACTCCAGAGTACTGTTTAGTATTATTTTTTTTTAAACTTTATTTATTTATTTATTTGCCTTGGTGTTTGCCTGGAACTGGAACTACAGACAGTTGTTAGCTGCCATGTGGGTGCTGGGAATCGAACCCGCATCCTCTGGAAGAGCAGAGGGGGCTCTTAACCACTGAGCCATCTCTCCAGCCCCCACTGTTTAGTATTATAATTGGAAGTTTCAGGGAGTGATCCTCAACCTTCCTTGCTGTGACCATTTAATACACTTCCTCATGTTGTGGTGGCCCTTCAAACAAAAGTATTTTTGTTGACACTTCATAATTAATTTTGCTACCATTATGAATTGTAATGTAAATATCTGATATGCATAATATCTGATATGTGACCCTTGTGAAAGGGTGGATCAATAACCACAAAGGAGTCAAAACCTATAGGTTGAGAACCACTGCTCTAAGGCAAAGTCTGGGAATAGAACTTGATATTTTGAATAGCAGTCTAATTGACAAAGGGCAGCTTACTATAGCATGACCTAGTTCAGCAGAATAGTGCAAGCACTCCCACAGAAAGGAGAGCATAAACCAGGGTCCAAGCTGCTGATGGGCAAGTTCCAACAACAACTTGTTCCTCCAAAAACTTATCAGTCCCACAGTGGAAAAGAAGAAAAGAAAATTCCAGATTCTTTATATTGTATAAAGAATTGTATAAAGTGGCTGAAAATGTATTCAAACAAATTAATAAGAACAAAAATAAGCAGCTAATGGAAATAAGGAAGGCAGTACAGTGTTGGGTGGCTTTCTGACATTTAGTACAGTCCTGAACAGGGAAGTGTG
Source organism: Sigmodon hispidus (assembly GCA_004025045.1). Classification (NCBI taxonomy): domain Eukaryota; kingdom Metazoa; phylum Chordata; class Mammalia; order Rodentia; family Cricetidae; genus Sigmodon; species Sigmodon hispidus. The sequence goes on from PVIH01012199.1 coordinate 2,513, forward strand.
GATTGGAAATTACAGGGACAGAAAGAATAAGACTAGCCCAGAAAGCTTAGAGTCAAGAGGGCACTGAATGAACACTCAGCTGCCCTGATTTTATTTTCCCGGGGCCTTTTAAGCCAAACAAAGAGAAGGAGCAAGTACAGACAGGTATAGGTACTTCTTTAATTCTCAAACATAAGGCACTGGTAACCACACCTTTGGCCAAACATTCTATTTGAAAACAAGCTAGAATTCTCTGTCCTTGAGTCAAAATGGAAACAAGACACAAACCGGAATCTTTATGAGCTCCAAAATTCCCTCTTAGTATTTTCAAAAGGTTTCTCTGGATCCCTCAGGATGGAATGGTCTTTTAAAACTGGTCCAGGATGTCTATAGCAGTTTTAGCTGCATTAAGCCTTTTTAAAATCAACAATAAGGACTAACAAGTATCATATCAGATTCCTCTCAGATGAGCTTTTTTTCCAACCATTAACACTAACATTAACAACTTAATGCCAATGATTCTAGTATGAAACTATGGTCACATAATTGGTTGAATTACAATTCTCACAATTTACATCAAATGGTAAGCTCTTAATAAAACTATTTACATTTCCTACTTAAAAAGCATAGGGTATTTTATATTAAAAGTTAATCTCTTAGTAGAACTATTTACAATTTCTACTAACAAATCATAGGGTATTAACACAAGCTAACAGTAATCCATTCGAGACACAAGAAAATGTTTTTGCTTTTGTGCCACTTCAGTCCTCGAATGCCAATTCAAGGTGTGAGAAGTTAAACATATGTTTGCCAAGATCAGAAAGGGCCTAGTCTGCCAGCTCCCTGAAGTTGTTACCTGCTGCTCAAGCCAAAATGAATCTAAGGTGAAAGGTTCTCCATTGCCTCGAGCTGCACGGGCTTTGAAACATTCTCTCTGCCAGTTTGCAATTCAAACAACCTGTTCTGTCCCTGGCCCTGAATCTAGCTGAACACGGATCCTGGGGCAGCCAGCCTGGCTTTGCTGCTGGGAGTCTGGGTCACTGCCGCCAGGAACTCAGACCCTGTGCCTTTTGTTGCCACGTTGCTTGTGGATCCCGAGGTCTCTGAAACTGCTGCTGGAGTATATCAGCGTGAGGGTCCCAAGCAGGGGGGAGCTACCGGGCCAAGCTGGCCAGCACCTTCTTCTTGGGCACTGCCTGTGGGTAGCTGTTTGCCATTTCTGAGCCATCAGCTGGTTCACACTTGGGGGCTACACAACTGCCAGACCTCCTCCAGCCAGCCACATGGCTCCTCAAGGTTGTGGAGCACAACCTCCAGCCATGTTGGTCAGGTTCTCACAAATACCTCAGCTGGCTGTCAGGATTTGAAATGGCTCTCCTACGGCCTGTGCACACTGCGGATCTCAGTAATCTAGCTGGGGCCACTGCTGATGCTTTGAAACGGCTGCTCATTGGGCATTGCTGGGTTCCAGGTGGCTGTTAGGTCCAGAACTTCGCTTTTCTCTTCACCAACCCATTTCCTGTGTCCAAGCTCAGGAAAACCAAGGACATACCTACTATATTCAAATCTAAGTATCTCCATGCAATTGTACGAAAAACTGCCTACTATTACCCTGTACTTACTTAGCTCCTCTGACATTTTAAAATATCTTTATACAGCTGTCTAACATTATTCTGTGTATACAGTTTTACTCTTGAGTTAAATTATTATAACTTCAATTTCCCAAGAGTTCATTTCATTGTGCCATGTCCATCATTTTGTTCCGCCTATATCTAGGTCCTGACGCCACTTGTCTGATGTTTACTGTAGGTCTGGAGAAGGGAGTGTAGATTAGAAATTACAGGGACAGAAAGAATTAGACTGAGACGGAAAGCTTAGAGTTAGGAGGTCACTGAAGGAACACTCAGGTGCCCTGATTTTATTTCCCCTGGGCTTTTTATACCAAACACAGGGGAGGGGCAAGTACAGACAGGTGTAAACACTGCTTCAATTCTCAAACATAAGACACCTGGTAACCATACCTTCGGCCATAGCATCCTATTAAGCAGCCTTTCAGGGAAAACAAGCTCTAATTTTCTGAACTTGAATCAAAATGGAAACAAGACACAAGCTGGAATCTTTAAGGGCTCTCACAGTACAGGAAAGGAGGCAAGGGATTAGAAATACTGAAAAAAAATAGGAAGGGCAAAATTCAGGAGTTTAGGAGGTGGAAAACTGGAATTTTTAGTTAAAGGCATTAATTTTTAAAAAAGTATAATGGTGCATGTGAAAGCCAAATCTGCACATATGGGCTTAGAAGTACAAGAACTCTATTCTAAAGTCATAGAAAATATTTTCAATCTAATCATAACAGAAAAGTCTGCAAATCTAGGGAAAGAGGGACCCATCCAGATACAAGCAGTTTATAGCATCGTAATAGGCAAGACCACAGTAAAAACTCTTCATACCATGTCATAGTTTAAACACTAGGTATACTGAATAGAGGTAAATGAAAACTGCAAAAGAGAAACACTAAATTTTATGTAAAGGCAGACTCATCAAAATAACAACTGAATACTTTACAGAAACTCTAAAGAACCACAGTTGCAAACTAACAAGCCCAGCAAAGCTACCATGTGTGAGGGAGAAAGAAAAACATACCAAGATAAGGAAAGAGTTTATAGCCACCAAACTAGCCCCACCACAGATACTGGAAGATAAAAAAAGATAAACACATCCAAGAAGAAAAAATATGGATGATGATAAGTTAGTAATAAGAAAATGAACCAAAGACTACAAAACAAACATTTCAGTACTACTTTGCATTCTATTGATCTAAGTTTCCAGATCAGAAGATATACTAGTGGATTAAATAATATCCCTATTTTCCTCATCTAGCCATTAAAGATAGAGGCTTCTACTGGGTGAAGGATACACAGAAGTATTTAGGGAAATGACACCAGTAAACAAACAGGTGTCATGTATAAGTTTTATGTTATATGATAAAGTGCCAGAATTAATGGAACAAAGAAGAGATGATTTGTTTGTGCTTACAGCTCCAGAGGGTTAGAGTTGATGATGGCAGAGCAGAGGTGGTAAGTGTGGAGGCTGAAACAGCAAGCTGAGAGCTTTGGCTTTGAACTGGAAGGCAGAGTGTAGAGAGCAAACTAGGAATGGGTAAGGCTGTAAGCCTCAAAGCCCTTCTGCAGGGACACACTTTCTCCATTAATCTCACACTTCAGAAGTTTTCCCAAACAATGCCACCAACTAGGGGAACACATTCAAATGTCCAGTACTATGGGGGACATCTCATTTAACCTACCACATACCACTATTCTAATATCTGACAAATAGACTTCAAACTAAATCAGGAAAAATAATGATTACACTGATATAAGGAATAATTTAAGAGGAGAACATTGCAACTCTTTACATGCACATACAGAGAACAAGCACACACGCACACACCCGCCATGTCATAAAACAAGCACTACTGCTACAGCAAATGACCCAACACAGTAATCAATAGTAAGAAATGTCAATATCCCAGTTCCACCAGTAAGTCAGACCAAGAATAAGGGACACCATGGGTTAAGTGTACTCATTTGCAGATTCTATTCAAACACTAAAGAATACACATCATTCTTAGCAGTCCATGATACTCAAGCTAATACAGATTATATTAAGAAAAATAACAAGTCTCAAAACATATAGGAAAATTGAAATACTTATACTCTGACCAGTTAGAAATCAGCAAAAGACCCAACAAACTTGTGGAAATTAAACAGCAAACTATTAAATGATGACTGGGTCAATAAAGAAATCGAGAAGAAAAATTAAAAGATCCTAGAATTCAGTGATAACAGAAGTACAGTATACAAAATCCTATGGGATACAATGAAGGCAATTCACTTCTAAAAGGGAAATTTGTAGCTCTAAGTGCCTACATTTGCAAAATGAGAGGTCCCAATAAATAATGATGTATGTACCTCAAGGCTGTGGAAAAACACAGACAAAATAATTAAGACCAAGGGGAAAAATGAATGAAATAGAACAAAAACAACTAAATAAAACAACAACAACAAAGGATTAATGAAGGCTGGTGAGATGATTCAGTGAGTAAAGGCACTTGCCATCAGACCCAACAGCCTGAGTTCAAACCCCAGGATGGACAAGGACTCAAGTCCTTCAAGTTATCTAGCCGAATATATGTAGCATATGCAGGTTTACACACACACACACACACACACACACACACACACACATGTCAATGGAAAATATTAATAAATTAATGAAAACAATTGGTTTTTTTGAAAAAATAAACAAAATAGAGAATCTTTAGATAAGTTAACCAAAAGAAATAGAAGAGTTGATAAAGTAGAGGTGAAAAGGAACAGATACCAAGGAAATTCAGAAAATCATAATGACATATTTTGAAAACCCCATTCTGCAAAATTGGAACAGCTAAAATAAATTGGTAAATTTCTAGATGCAATGCCAAAACTATACCAAGATGAGATAAACAATTTAAATGAGCCTATAGCCAGCAATAAGATTAAAGCACCAGCAAAATAAGCTTTCTATTTAACCCCCCCCAGCCCCTATGTATGCACTGCAGAATTCTATTAAACCTTGAAAGAAGAAATAAGATCAGTGCCTCTCAAATTCTGTAAAGGAGAAAAGGAAAGAATGCTTCCAAATTCATTCTCATCAATAGCTAAATCAGATAAAGACAACAATAGAAAAGAAAACCTGACTAATCTCTCAATAAAGATAGATATAAACAAAAAACTCAATAATTGCAAACCAATTCAAGAACATGTCAAAAAGATCACCACCAGGAGTAAATTGGCTTCATTCCTGAGATAGCAGGGAAGGTTCAACATACATAAATCAATAAATGTAATTCAATACATAAATGTACTCAAAGATAGAAATCATACTCAATAGATTTGGAAAAGTTCTTGACAAAATCCAAAATATGGGCCAGGGGTGGTGCAGGCTTTTACTCACAGCCCTAGGGAGTCAGAGGCAGGTAGGTCTTTGTGAGTTTGAGGCCAGGCTACTCTACATATTAAGTTCCAGGCAAGCCAGGGAGTACAGAAGATGTAAGCATAAAGTTTTTCTAAGTAAGAGTCTAGTTACACTCGCTTGGGAAAACAAGCCAACAATTGACAAACAGGACCCTAAGAACTTAAAAGGGCTTCCATTCAACAAAGGAAGCTGCCAATCAAGTGAAGAGGGAGCCTACAGGAGAAAGGGATGTGTGTGTGTGTGTGTGTGTGTGTGTGTGTGTAACTATAACAAAAAGGGGCATGGATCTGAGAAGGAGCAACATTACACAAGATTTTTGACTTTGTTTGGGCTACAGGTTTGACTTGTCCAGAGCCACTTTTTCCCCCCAAAATGACTCAAAATTAAAAAAATTTAAAAACAATTTAATTTATTAATACAAATTTAAAGTCAATTTTATTATACTATATATATTTTCCTACTCTTGTTTAAAATATGTTTATATAACTCATTTAAAATTATAATAAATAATGTTATAAAATTATATGTAATTAAAAAATCAAATTAATAGCCATATATGATAATCAAACTTATAGTCATGTTTTTATAAATATACAAAAATATATTTCAATTAAATAAAAAGTCTTCAAACACATAAAAGATCTACAAAATATAACATTTAAAATGTTTTAAAAACTTAAACTTTTCTAGACAATAAGACAAGACTGCTCCTGATAACACCAATGTACTTCAAAAAATAATAGACATCAAAAAACTTCATATAAAATTTACTCTATAAAACAGTTAGTTATTAAACAAATACTGTTCTTATATTAACTACTTGACAATATATTATATAAACTAAACATACAAGTTCCATTAAAAAGTGACCTCTAAACTTTAACAAAACAACCCAAAATATTCCTTCAAGTCCCTATTCTACAAAAAAAATTGACAGACATCCTAGAAAAACCAAAAAAAAAACAACTAACAAACTATACCAAATTTCCTACATCGCTAAAAATATGCCAAAAACTCTAAGCCTATAGACCAAAAATAAATGCCCCAACATTACAAAAAAACCTTAAATAACTGTCCAGACAAACAAGTGCCATCTCTGTCATTTCTAAATTTAAAAAATTACTTACACTTCCCATTTACTTAAATAATATTATATCTTTCTGTAGTGTTTAATATAATTAAAAATTAAATAATTATAAATAATTTTCTTTAATTATTATAAACTATGTATTAAATATGAAACCCCAAACTTACAAAAATAAAATGAATAAAATATTTTCTTTAATTTTATTAATTACAAATAAACTAAATATAACTATAACTCTTACTTAATAACTATTTTATTATATATAATTTTATTATATTAAAATTAAAACCATCCTTTCAATTAAAAATAAAACAGTGATGTGAGAATGTCTTTCTATATACTGTAAAAATCATTCTTTAAACAAAAAAACTGTTCTGTCTCCCATCCAGAGTGGAGTCAGAGATCAAACAGACCCCTTACTCAGAACAGACAGGAAACAGCCCTCTAGCCACAACTGACTAGGAGCTGACCAAGTGTAAATCACTGAAGCCATCAAGGCAACACCAGGAGAAACTGGTGGTTCTACAACTACAAGACTTGAACAGAGCATTGAAGAAGAGACAGAAGGAAACATAAGCAAAAACACCTTTATGAAGATTATTGAAGCCTTCAAAGAGGATATGAAAAATTCCCTTAAAGAAATAAAAGAAAACACAAACAAAAATCTGGAAGAGATAAATAAAACCTTGAAAGAAAACCAAGAAAAGGGAAACCAAAAAATCAAAGAAACATTTCAGGAACTAACAACTGAAATACAAGCAATAAAAAAGGCACAAAATGAGGCAAAGGTAGAGATAGAAAATCTGAAGAAAAGAGCTGAAACTACAGATACAAGCATAACCAACAGAATCCAAGAGATGGAAGACAGAATTTCTGGAGTGGAAGACTCAATAGCGGAAATAGATTCATCAGTCAAAGAACATACGAAAACCAAAAATGCCATAATACAAAACATTCAAGAAATTAGGGACACCATGAAAAGACCGAACCTAAGAATAATAAGAACAGAAGAAAGAGAAGAATACCAGCTCAAAAGCACAGATAATGTATTCAATAAAATCATAGAAGAAAACTTTCCTCACCTAAAAAGGAAATGCCTATAAAGATACAAGAAGCTTACAGAACACCACATAGATTTGATGCCCCCCCCAAAAAATTGCTCAACACATAATAATCCAGCCATAAAACATAAAGAACAAAGAAAAACTTTTAAGAGCTGAAAAAGAAAAGTGCCAACTTACGTATAAAGGCAGACCCATCAGAATAACTCCTGATAATTCAATTGAAACAATGAACACAAGAAGATCCTGGTCAGAAGTTATACAGACACTGAAAGAGCATGGCTGCCAACCTAGACTACTATACGCAACAAAACTATCAATCACCATAGATGGAGTAAACAAGATATTTCATGACAAAGTCAGACTTAAACAATACCTATCTAAAAATCTGGCCCTTCAGAAAGCATTAGAGGGAAAACTACAACCTAGAGATCCCAGGTATACTCATGAAACCACAAACAATAGATAAACAACAACAACAACAAAAAGAACCACAGAGAAAGGAAATGCATACAAGCTACCACCAAAAATAACAGGAAATATCAATCAGTGGTCACTAATATCCCTTAATATGAAAGGACACAATTCACCTAAAAAAACACACACACTAACAAAATGGATACAAAAACAGAAGCAATCCTTTTCCTGCACACAAGAAACACACCTCAACTTTAAAGACAGACACAAGCACAGAGTAAAGGGTTGAAAAGATTTTCCAATCAAATGGCCATAAAAACAAGCTGGTATTGACTTCCTAATATCTAGCACAGTAGACTTCAAACTAAAATCAATTAAAAGAGACTGGGATGGACATTACCTATTTATCTAAGGAAAAATTGACCAAGATGAGATTTCAATTCTGAATATTTATGCCCCTAACAAAAGGGCACCTATCTATGTAAAAGAAACACTACTAATGTGCAAATCCCACATCAACTCCCATACCCTAATAGTGGGAGACTTCAGTACCCCACTTTCACCCTTGGATAGGTGAACTAGACAGAGACTCAACAAAAAAATAAAGTGTCTAACAGAGGTTATGATGCAAATGGATTTAAAAGATATTTATAGAAGCTTCTACTCAGATGCAAAAGAATATTTATATTTCTCAGTACCACATGGAATTTTCTCTAAAATTGACCACATAACTGGTCATAAAGCAAATATCAATAGATATGAAAAAATAGAAATAATCCCTTGTATCATATCAGACCACTAGGGCCTAAAGTTAGAGTTGAACAACATAAAAAATAACAGAAAGCCTAGCAACTCATGAAAACTAAACATCACTCAACTGAATCACTTCTGGGTCAAGGAAGAAATTAAGAAAGAAATCAAAGACTTCCCAGAATTAAAAAAAATGAATCCACACTGTACCCAAACTTGTGGGACACAATGAAAGCAGTCTTAGGACAAAAAGTCATAGCACTAGTTGCCTATATGAAAAACTTAGAGAAATCCCACACTAGAGAACTAACACCATAGTTGAAAGCCTTAGAACAATTAGAAGCAAACTTACCCAGAAGGAGTAGATGGCAAGAAATAATCGAACTTAGAGCTGAAATCAATACAACTGAAACAAACAAAAAAAAAATACAAAGAATCAATGAATCAAAGAGTTGGTCCTTTGAGAGAGTCAACAAGATAGATGAACCCTTATCCAAACTAACCACAAAGCAGAGACAGAGTATCCAGATCAACAAATGAAATGAAAAGGGGGACATAACAACAGATCCCCAGGAAATCCAGAGAATTGTCAGGTCATACTTTGAAAATCTATACTCCACAAAAATGGAAAACCTAGAAGAAATAGACAGCTTTTTGGACAGGTACCATTTACCAAAATTAAATCAAGATCATGTTAAATACCTAAACAGACCTATATGCTAAAGGAGATTGAAGCTTTCATTAAAAGCTTCCCAAGTAAGAAAAAGCCCAGGTCCAGATGGTTTCAGTGCAGAATTCTACCAGATATTCAAAAAAGAGCTATTACCTCAGTAGGAAATAACACTAATTCTGTTGTGTCTTCTATTCATGTAAATCTGTCAAGTCTTTCATTTTCTGTGGTTTTATAATTTTTATCGTATAGAAAAATTTGTTGAATATATGCCAAAATCATTAATTTTATGTGTTAAATTTGTTTTTCCTATTTTAGATATTATTTGTCAGTCATTGATATATGACCTACATATGAACATTTAATCTTTTATACTAAAATAATGCTGTAAATAATCTTTAAAAAAAAAAAGAGCTATTACCAATACTACTCAAACTGTTTCACACAGTAGAAACTGAAGGACTATTGCCAAACTCATTTTATGAGGCCACAATTACCCTAATACTCAAGCCATTCAAAGATGCAACAAAGAAGAAGAATTACAGACCAATTTCACTCATGAATATTGATACTAAAATTCTCAACAAACTTCTGGCACACCGTATAAAACAACATATAAAAAACATCATCCACCATGATCAAGTAGGCTTCATCCCAGAAATGCAAGATACAGGATTAACTTAAAGAAATCAGTAGCCCTCCTATACTCTAAAGGTAAAAGGGCTGAAAAAGAAATAAGGGAAATATCACCCTTTATAAAAGCTGCAAATGACATTAAGTACCTTGGAGTACTATAACCAAAGAAGTAGCAGATCTATTTGACAAAAACTTTCAATCACTGAAGAAAGAAATTGAAGAGGATATAAGAAAATGGAAAGCTCTCCCATGTTCCTGGATAGGTAAGATCAACATAGTAAAAATGGCAATTCTACTAAAAGCAATCTACAGATTCAATGTACTTTCATCAAAATCCCAACACATTTTTTTTTTACAGACTTGAAAGAACAATACTCAATTTCATTTGGAATAACAGGAAAGCTCAGATTGCCAAAACAGTTTTATTCAACACGAGCACCTCAGGAGGTCTCACCATCTCTGACTTCAAGTTATACTATAGAGCTACAGTAATAAAAACAGTCTGGTATAGGCATAAAAACAGACTTGTGGATCAATGAAATCAAATTGACGACCCTGACATTAACCCAAAAATCTATGAACACCTGATCTTTTGACAAAGAGGCCCAAAATATTCAAAGGAAGAAAAATAGTATCTTTAACAAATGGTCTCGGCATAGCTGGATGGTAGTGTGTAGAAAACTGCAAATAGATCCAAGCCTGTCACCCTGCACAAAACTCAAATCCAAGTGGATCAAAGACCTCAACATAAACCCAGCCACGCTGAACCTGATAGAAAAGAAAGTGGGAAATACCCTCCAATGAATTGGCACAGGCGATCACTTCCTAAATATAATATCAGTAGCACAGACACTAAGAACAACAATCAATAAGTGGGACCTCCTGAAACTGAGAAACTTTGTAAAGCCAAGTATATAAGACAATAGGCTACAGAATGGGTAAAGATTTTCACCAACCCTACAAGTGACAGAGGACTGATCTCTAAAATATATAGAGAACTCAAGAAACTAGAGCCAAATACTTTGAGTAACCCAATCGAAAAATAGGGTTCAGAACTAAAAAGGGAATTCTCAGCAGAAGAATTGCAAATGGCTGAAAGGCACCTGAAAAAGTGCTCAATATCTTTAGCCATCAGAGAAATGCAAATCAAAACAACTTTGAGATACTGCCTTACACTTGTTAGAAGTGCTGGAGATGTTGCAGAGCAAGGGGAACACTCCTCTGTTGTTGGTGGGAATATAAACTTGTTCAGCCACTCTAGAATGCAATATGGCATCTCAGAAAACTGAGAATCAATCTCCCCTAGGATCCAGCAATAACACTTCTGGGTGTATACCCTAAAGATGTACATTCACACTCCAAAGGCATTAACTCAACTATTTTTATAGCAGCATTATTCGTAATAGCAAGAACCTGGAAGCTACCTAGATGCCCCTCAACTGAAGAATGGATTAACAAACTGTGGTACATCTACACAATGGAGTACTGCTCAGCAATAAGAAAAAATTATATCCTAAATTTTGCAGGCAAATGGATGGATTTGGAGAATATCCTCCTGAGCAAGGTATCACAAACCCAAAAAAATAAGCAGAGGATGTACTCACTCATTAGTGGACTTTAAACAAAAAGCTAAGAATGCCCAAGCTGCAAACCAAAACCACTGTACAGCTTGAGATCTGAAACATTTGGACCTGCACCTTGGAGCCCATTCCCTCTAGAGGAACACATGACCCAGTCTTGATGTTGGGGTAAGTAAAGAGGATCTGTCTGGAGTGGATACTGAACTAAGCCACCTTGGGACCTTGGGACCTCCTGCCCTTGCTGGGGAGGAGATAAGAAGATGAGGAGAAGAGAGAGTGACTGGGAGAGGTGGAAGGGGAAAGGGAGTTTGAACAAGGGGATACATGGTAAAAAAAAAATGACTTCCTTCATAAAAAAATAAAAAACAAATAATAAAAAGAATTGTGTATTTGGCTGAAAAAAATCCTATAAAAATTCCAGGTGAGCCACTGGCTGGACCACATAGCCAAATAGATCAATAAAAATGGGTTAAATGAATATAAAACAGTTAGCTAACAATGTATCTGAGATATAGCCCAAACAAATAAAATTAATATAAGCATCTAAGTCATTTTGGGGGGGAAAAGAGGCTGAAAACAAGTCCAGACCCTGGCCCAAACAAAATCAAAAGCCTCATATAACAGAGCAAGGCAAGGAAGGGGTGGTGACAGAGGAATTGGATGGAAGGAAGAAAGGAGGATAAGATATGATATAATTTAATTTTAAAATGTCTACAGCAAAGTCTTGTATTTTTGTTGTGTCCTGTTTTGTTGTTGTTGTTGTGGTTTGTTTTGTTTTTGCCAACTTGACACAAACTACAATTGTCTGAGAACAGAAACCTCAACTGAGGGAATGCCTCCATTAGATTGCGTGCAGGCAAGTTTGTAGGGCATTTTGATTAATGATGGATGTGGCCACTGTGGGTGGTACCAACCCCTGAGCAGTTGGTCCTGGGGTATATAAGAAAACAAACTGAGCAAGCCTTAGGAGCAAGCCAGTAAGCAGCATTTCTCCTTGACTTCTGCTTCAGTTCCTGCCTCTAGGTTTCTACATTGAGTCCCTGTCATTATATCCCTTAGTGAAGTGATGGTCTGTTATCTAGAAGTAAAATATGAAATATACATTTCTTCCTCAAGTTGCTTTTGTTAATGGTCTTTATCACAGCAATAAAACATAAGCAAAATATAAGCCATGCAGTTTATATGTTGATTCATAAAATTATATATTTTAAATCTAGTTTACTGTTAAAATGCTACATGTGCTGTTGAATATATAGTAACTATTATAATTTTAAACAAACTGTTAATCTGTTAGATACACTGAGAAATGCATCTGTGTTGTCTTTGCTATAATGATGCAGCAAAAAAATGATTTAATCACCTGTATTTTTATATCAACATGACTATTAACTACCAGTAACTGATGTGAACAAACTTTGCTGTACCAAATGACTTTGAAACAAAGACTAAAATATTTATTTGCTAAGAGGTAGTGATTATTTATAACTGGATAAAATGAAAGAGTTAATTCAAACACACCTCTCAGTTACCTCCAGAAAAGCTTCCTCTTATAAAAACATTAGGCATTGTCTAAAGCCTACCTAAAATTGTAGGTTGGCACAATAGTCTCTTCGGCCATTGTCCATTCTCACCCCTTCAGAATGTGCCTATATTCAAATGTCCCTTGGACATCACCCATAAGAGTACTTCTTATTATACTGTGATAAACCCTATTTCTCTTCTGCATTATGTTTTTTGTTTTATTTGAATTCTCTAAACAGAGATTATGGGAATGATGTGTGTGTGTGTGTGTGTGTGTGTGTGTGTGTGTGTGTGTGTGTGTATTTCAAAGTGAGATCCTGGTAACATCAAATAAGCAAGTCAACTAAAGATAATCCAGAATTTTCATTTTGTGTCATTCTTTCCTTAGTATTTAATTTATGTGGAGTCCTAAGGGATGAAACCAGAGAACTATGTGGCTAAGAAAAGTATATGTATTAGGGAGCTATACCTCTAGACCTCATGGTAATTATTTTTATATGTATTATACTTGTTTTGTTGTGAATAATGAATATGACCAGTTTTAATAATTATTTTAATATTTGCATGAGTATTATTATAATTTATTGAATATTAATTGTATTTTATAATAATATAGTTGTGCTTAAAATTAAAATATATTATTTCAAACAAAAACAGATATTAATAATTTCTGATTAATAACTGGTATTTCAACTAATAGGGAAATATTTTGGATTTCACAAATGAAATTATTAGACAAAAAGAACACTGTAAAATACTATGAGTTCACTTGGTTTTGTTTGTTGTTTTTTTGTTTTTTAATGCAGGGTCTTAAGTAGTCTAAGTTTGCTTTGTTTTCACTATAGAACCTTGGACTCCTGATATTCTTGCTTCTACCTCTGGAGTACTGGGATTATAGGAATTTGACACCTTGATTGGCCTATATTTTTGTTTTTTAGCAGAAAACTTTAAGCTATATGATAATCTTAAACATATATAAACACACACTTATATGTATGTGTGTATATATATAAAATTCTGGGTAGTTGCAAATGTCATGTCTTTGCCCAGTGTGAAAGATGCACTCATATCCCATACTTTGGACCAGTAAACATAGTTCTCTAGTTTTACTTCTTGCCTTTGAAAACTGTTAATTATCAGGACAGGGATCCATCCTCAGTAACCTTTAAGCCTGCTAACAACTCACTGGGCTATCTAACATTGAGACAGTAGGAATAGTGGTATTTGCTCTGCTCATGACCTTGGACTATCCTTCACAAAAGAGGCAGTGCTTCTTGCTTGTGCACCTGACCTCTCACCTGTGTACATGTCCCCATATAAGGATGGAGAGAAGGGTCACACCTCTTTTTTTGGCATGGTCAGATACTGGACAGCCAAGTCCTTGAGCTCTTGGACAGAATGGAAGACACCTTCAACTGTTCCTGCAGTTCTGTCTCTTGAGAGTGTGTCTCCCCTTAGAATCATGTATTAATGATGACATTAAAAAATTATTGATTAAATAAAATCTCTGGAATTATTCATTGTTCAAGAGAGGTCCAGAGTTTAAAGAAAATGGTATCTTCTCAATTTCAAGCTTTTTTTAGAACCTTTTAAAACTTATAATAAAAATCTTAAAGCACAGACAACAGAAATTAGTGCAGAAATAACATGAACAATATCTTACAGGGTTAGAGATGACTGACCAAAAGTTGTAAGTCACAGCTCGCAGGATTCCCCCTCTTCCCATGCTATGATGTACCTTGTTTCTTTGTATGAAAAACCAGAAAATGATAAATATCCAGAAGGATATGCAGAATATAAATATGAAATTTAAAAGATTTAAACATATGAGAGATTTAAAAGACATCAAAGAAGCTATAGTTAGTTACCTGTGTTATACATTCAGCGTATGTGAGACAGATGTTAAATGTGTGGTCAACTGGAAATAGGGTTACACCAAATGACTGGAATCAGTATCAGTAGTGCTAGAATATACTCAACAATTACAGTGAAAAAACTGGTTTAGAGAAGAAGCTAAGGTCCTTGAACAGCAAGTTAAGATTACAGGTTTTCAGATTTCAGATCAAATTCTTGGTGAGGACTCTTTTGCTGATACAAATAATCAATCTACTTTTAATAAACATACCTAATTATTATGCTGCATGGCAGCCATAAATGCTTGGGAAAAGATTCAAAAACCAGGAAAAACAACAAATTATGTAAGGCCCAGAAGAATCTTATATTTTACAAAGATTTACTAAAGTAATATACAGAGTAATATCAGTTCCAGAACTTTGACAAATACTAATTACATCTTTGGCTTTTGATAATGCCAATTCAGAATGAAAAAGATACTTATAACTTTAAAGTTCATATAAACACCCCAAGAAGAATGGGTCTAGTACACAATCAACAAAATTAATAAAGATTCAATTCTAACATAAGAAACCTTTTGATAAAGAGAAATGATGGCTCATCCAAATGATGTGATAATTCTACAAGCTGTTTGTGAGGAAAACTCATCTAGAAAGGATCAGGGCAGGGTTTTTGTTATCTTTACAGAAAAATAGAAATACACACCTTCAAAAATCAAAAGACCTTAGACATCTAGATGTGTAAAGCAGAAAGGAAGGCTATCCAGAAAAAAATAACAAGCAAAGAAAATTTGGGTCTATTGGTACCAACACACTCTACAGGGTAAAATTTTACTGCCCATCTCTTTACCTTTAAAAATATAGTTTTTGTCACACATTAGAAAAGCCACCTGGTATGACCTGGTGTGGGACAGAAGAAAACCAAAAATCTAGAAACTATTGTTATTAAAATTCTATTTCTGTCAATACTTTTTTTTTTCTTGACTCTCTGAAACCTCCTTTTTTGTTGGAGACTAAGTAATAAGTAATAAGTTGTTACAATACTTTTCTTTCACCCCTTTCCTCTTCCTCAAAAATACAAAGCTGAAGCCCATCCCTGATGCTTGTACAGTGTTTATAGATGGATCAAAGAATGGTCAAGCTGCCTATGTCTATAACCAACAACAAAGAATTATAAAAACACCCTTTAATTCTGCTCAATTGGTAGAGCTTTATGCTGCTTTAAAGGTGTTTGAAGCATTTGAGGCACGACCCCTTAACTTGTATTCAGACAGCAGATATGTGGTGGAAGCCCTTCAGGTCCTGGAAATGGTGCCAGTGATTCAGCCAAGCACCCCAACTTTTGAGATGTTTTCAAAGATTCAGAGATTAATCTGCCAAAGGTCAAAGCCCTTTTTTATCGCACACATTCATGCTCATACTGGCCTGCCCGGACCCCTGGCGCTGGGAAACGAACTTGCAGACGCTGCTACACGCTCACCCCTCGTTTTGCTTACAGAGCAAGACCAGATCGCGGCTGCCCACGAGGCCCACCGATTACACCACCTTAATGCCCAGACCTTGAGGCAGACATACTCACCAGAGAGCAGGCTAGAGAAATTGTCAAAAGCTGTAAAAACTGCCTAATATTTTTGCCTGAGCCCCATTATGGGACACATCCCAGGGGGCTTGTTCCAGGACAAATTTGGCAGATGCATGTCACTCATGTCGCCTCCTTTGGAAAACTAAAATATGTACATGTCACCATTGATACTTTCAGCGGGTTTATCAGTGCCTCTGCTCACAGTGGGGAAGCCACTAAGGATGTCATTAATCATATGCTATATGTTTTCACTGTGCTGGAAGAGCCAAAATGCATAAAAACTGACAATGGCCCGGGGTACACTAGCAGTAAGTTTAGACAATTCTGCTTACAATTAGGGATAAAGCATGTCACTGGAATACCCTATAACCCGCAGGGAGGGACAAGGCATTGTGGAACGAGCTCACCAAACTTTAAAGAATACTATTAGTAAACTCAGCTCACAAGAAACCTTGTTCCCTACCAGAGGAAACCAAAAAATGTTGCTTGCACACACCCTATTTGTGCTAAATTTCTTAACTTTAGATAACTTCGGAAAATCTGCAGCCGAACATCACTGGCACCGGGAAACTCGCCAAGGTTATGCCCAAGCTTTATGGAGAGATCCTATCACTAGTAAATGGAACGGCCCAAACCCAGTGCTAATCTGGGGGAAAGGGTCCGCATGCATTTATGACACCAAGAAAATGGGGCACGTTGGTTGCCTGCAAGGTTAATTAAACCCTATTCAGGGAATATGCCACATAAAAATACATAATCACCTTGGGTCCAGGAATTAGTCCTGAGACATAATTTTTTTTTTCTTTGCAGGTGCCCCTGTGACTGATGGAAAGAAAGGGACCATGAGTGACTTCATCGCTTCTCTGGCACGCCCCGAGATCTGGAGGACCCGCCCCTATCCTCTCTCTCTCCTTTTAATTTTGCTTACCATCCCTATGACCAGAACCAGCCCCCATGCTATTAAGAAACTCACTTGACAAATTGTCTCATAAACTGGAGAGGTGGTCTGGCAAACAACTGCCAACCATGCCCCTTGCTGCCCACCATTCTAGCCCCTTTAATTGTCTTTCTCCTTCTCATTTCTTTTGGTCCCTGGGCTTTTCATCGGTTGACTAGATTTATCAAAAGTCAGATTGATTTGGCCTTACCGCAACATATTTCAGTTCATTATCATAGATTAAATACAGAAGAGAACAGCCAGGAGCCTGCTCAAAGACTCAGGTTTGGTGTCCTTGGGTCCTAAAACCCCCTGGGGGTCCTATTAGGACCATGATGGAGATGCCCCACACAGACCCCTCGACTCGGGCGAGGCTGCCCCTGTGTGTGGGAGAAACTTCAGGCATAGCTGGAGTGCAGCCGAGACTGCACAGGCTGGGGACGGGAGTGCCCCTATAACCTGAGAGTCTGGATTACATGCCCTGTTGCATAATGGTTGTGCAGTAATAGCCTGACGCTCAGCAATTTCCATTCCCTCCAAAAACTGCACGGTCCTAGGACTATTTAGAATTTCTTGCTTCTTGGATGAAGCATCCTTGGTAAATTACTAGCTTTGCAAAAACAGGCTTCTTGGAGTCCTTCTAGATTAGGCACCCTTGGTTAGTTACAGAAGTGAGCTTCATGGAGTCTCCCATGATAAAGTGTTCTTCGTTAAACTGCAGGCCTTGCAAAAAACGGGATGTTCTTGGCCTATCATATAATGTACATTTAGATAGGGCTTCAAACAGTAATCAGTCAGCTGCAGAATCATGGGACCAAAGAGATCCTGCCCACCCCGACTTCCTCTGATAATTTTTCACTCTCCTCTTTGGTTAACTCCCCTCTCTCTGCCTGGAGCCTTGCACTCCCCTCTCTCTGCTCCCCCCTCCCCTTCTAAAGCACTGCTTAAAAAGCCTCAGCATTCATTCAATAAACGAAGCCTTGACATGACTTAGACTTTTGTTGTGCTTTATGCGTTTGGCTTCCTCTCTCTCTCCCCCCATTTCCTTCACAGGTGGCCCCCCCCCTCGAAACCCTCGAATAACTGGACCTGCTGGACAGGGACACTTTTTGATATAATATTATCCAAAAATTTAAACTTTGCATTTTGATATTAATAATGCTTAATGTTTCACAGTGAAAAATAAATTTTCCTAACAGCAACTTCTGAAATCTCCAGAAGGAAGATGGGGCCCCACAACAATGATTCTACCTAATTGATCTGATAAGCAGCAGTCAAAGATTGACTTTGGACTACAAACTATTCAAGACAGTTCCAAGGTGGCTTACTAAGATTATCCATCATATTACACTTTAACTAGAACTTCAAATAAGCCTTATTCATTACTCTAAGACTGGCTACAAATGTTACAGCTAGTCCTATGAGACTTAACCATTGTTTCAATTTTTTTCATAGGATCCTGCAAACATACTGTTGCTCCCTAGACAGCAGGAAGCAATTGTAAGAGAACAATGCCCCCTCTCCCAAGAAGTTTTGTTTTCTTAGGGTTATGGATAATTGTCATCTGTTAGGTGTTGGTCATAAGTTATATTATGGTTGGGGTGAAACAATAAATTTAAACTCAGGAAAAGATAAAAGGAGAATAGCTCAGATATATAATAAGGTAGATTATTGTATCTACCTGTAAACTACTTTAGAAAATTATCAGTCTCATGTAATTTGCACTGATATGGTTTCTTGTATATTGGTAGAAATGTAAATTATTTCTCTATTTCTATTTAAGATAATTTGTATATTGATACAAACTCAAAACTATATTTATTTGTATATTGATACAAACTCAAAACTATATTTGTCATATTGTACATATGCTCCTATTTCTATTTAAAAATCATTTGTATATTAATACCACTACAAAGCTACATTTGTCACACTGTATGCATGTTCTACCTCTGTTTAGAATATTTTGTATATTAATACACATTGAAGATATTGTTGTTATATTTCACTGTACCTCTCAATAATATATTTGTGTATTATCACATATTCAAGGACATTGTCATTATACTGTACATCTGCTTACAAATTGATAATTTTTATATGTGAAATCTTAGTCTTTAAGTTATTCATCTTGATAAGAATTACAGGTTAATAGTCACCTATGCTTGTTATATTTATAGTCATGTTAGGGTTCCTAAATATACAATAACATAGGTCAGACTGATAGGTTATTTTCAAACACTTCACAGAGTTAGAGAATATGGCATTTAAGTGTTTTAATGACTTAGAATTCTGTTGGTGTGAGTATTTCATGAATTCTATTTAGTAGTATAATAAAACACAGAGCCTGGTATTGAGGAAAAGCTGAAATATAGGAGAGACAGGGAACAAACCACAGCCAATTCTCACTCAGCCAATTCCTCAGGCTGTATGGGGTAGGTCCTACCTCCAGGAATCCTCAGGATGCACAGGCAAAGGGAAGAACTTCTGCCTTCTCCTCGTCTTTCTTTTCCTGCCCAGCTATTTCAATTCCTGCATTAACTTTCCTAATTGCTAGGAATAAACAAAGGAGAGAAGTGTCACACCTCTTTTTGGGCATGGTCAGACACCAGACAACCAGGTGCTTGTGCTCCTGGACAAAACAGAAGACAAAGTCAACTGTTCTTTCGGGTCTGTTTCTCATGAGTGTATCTCCCCAATTCATACCCTAATAAATTCCTATCACCCACTGAACAGACTCACGTGGGTTGATTGCTACAGTAGAGTATAATAGTTTGGGATAAGCTTTAGGCAGGGAAGCCAAACCTAGTATGGGTCAAAGACTCAATGAAAAGCAATAAATTTACTAGACTGGGAATTTTTTTAATCAATCGTATGTTATTATTTTATAATTGGAATTCTATAAGAGAACAGAGATGCCTATTGAAAGGGAATTTTAATTAAAATCAGAACAGTTGCCTAGCAGGTATGAGCCCTTGGGTGCACCAAGACCCTCTTAGTATTACAAACACAAACAATCTCCAAAACTAAACAGAAAACTTAAAAAAAAGAGTAAATAAAATTTGTCATACTATGTAGTTCTATATGCTCACTGAGAATAAAACTCAACCCAGGTCAGAATAAGAATTATGTTTATTTGGGGTTAATCAGGATTAGAATCTGGGAAAATACACTTTAAAACCGCCTTGCAAATGTACTCCTTGTTTTTTGGAGGGATTTTTGTATTTTTTTTTTTTTTACAATAACAGACATATTTAAAGATTTAGATCACACAGGATGTAATTTGCTGGTCAGAAATTATGACTGCATTGGGGTAAATTATTTTTCTTAAGTAAGGATTAGGTGTTATCTCAATGTGTCAGTAATTGAAGCAGAGCAGGGAGGTTTCATATCGGTTAAAGAGAGCTAGTGAATTGCACTTTGCTCAACACAAAGGGTTATCATGCATTCCAGTTTAGAGTGTCAGTGTGGATATATCCATTTCATTTCACCGCACTTTACTTTTGGAGATAGCGTCTCCAGTAACCAAGGCTGACCTTGAACTTTGATCCTCCGGCCTCTGTCTCTCAAATGCTGGGATTACAAGTGTATACCACCATTTTCAGCATTTCCAATGCTCTCAAACCAATGTTACCTGCCCCCTGTTTTCTCTTCTCCTTGGCATATGTATACAATGCTCTTGTAGTGAGCAAATTATATTCTTCTACTTAAAGCATATCAGTGGACATCTGAGGCTAAGAAGAGGGCAAAGGGAGAGACAATGTGATCATAAACATGCACTATGAGGAATGCTTGTTGCTAGAGTGCTCTGTGTCTTCATTTGTCAAGGTCAGTTTCCAGGCTGCAATAGTGCTTGTAGTTTTGAAAAATGTTAGTTATCACTAGAGGAAACACTTGATAGGAGGATGAGTAGTTCTGTGAGTTTTTTTTCTCATAACAGGCATTTATAAACTTTTTTTGGCTCCATAAGTGATTAAAATCAGTATAAATTCTGAGATCTCTGAACTTCCTGTTGGTCTTGGCTTTGGGTCAGACCCTTGATTGATTCTGAATAGGCATTTTAACCACTCAAGGAGCATCTGTCTAAGTTATTTAGTGTGTGTGTGTGTGTGTGTGTGTGTGTGTGTGTGTGTGTATGTGTGTGTGCCACATATGTACAGGTACCCCTGGAAGAACATGTCAGATCTTCTGATGCTGGAGCTGTCTGATGTGTATGGTGGGAACTGACCTCAAAGCATCTGGAAGAGCAGCAAGAACTCTTTACTAAGCTATCCTTCTCCCAAGACCTTATTTCAGTCTTTTAAGGGTGAAAACAAAAAGAAAAGACATTATCCTGAGGCTATAGTCAGCATCCACCAGGACAGGCTACCCCTGGCTGATGGCAATCTTCCACAGGAAGAAGGCTGTACCCAGAAGCATAAGTAGTCATTTTCTGAGAACAGTTTGTGACTTCTCTTCCTCTCCCCACCCCAACAATAACAACTTCTTGACCAGCACTGAGGTAATTACTGCTCAGTGGGAACTACAGCTTGATAAGGAATGTTTAATTCTGCACGTCTTACCCTTTGTTCCCATGCTTCTTCCATTTAAATATAAAGTTTCAGTAGCCCAAATTATGACTGGGGATCACTGGACTCCTTTATTTGTTCTTTTTTCCAATGTGTTGACTAAATCTGTTTAGGTGCTTTTCTTCATTGTCCCTTTAATTAGTATTTTTAGAAAGATCAGAAGAATGGCTGAGCTGAATCAGTGTGGAGAGCCAGAACCAGGGCTTTTGCACTAAAATTCTGGTTACAGTATTGTAACATATGCTTGTAAGATGCCTCAGTGTGCTGGAGGTGGTAGTGCACACCTTTAATCCCAGCACTCAGGGGGCAGAAGCAGGTAGATCTCTGTGAGCTTGTGGCCAGCCTGGTCTACAGAGCTAGTTCTAGACCAATCTGGAACACATATTGAGACCATGTGTCTCTGTGTCTTTGTCTCTCTTTTTCTCTTGGCTCAGTGGGTAAACATGCTCACCATCAAGCCTGGCAACTTGATTTTAATCCCTAGGACCCACAGGATGGAAGAGGAGCACTGACTCTTGTGAGTTGTTCTCTGAGCTACACACACACACACACACACACACACACACACACACACACACACGTATGCACATGCAAAATAAATAAATAAGTAAATAAAAAGTTCTTAGAATGGAGATGTGGATCAGCAGCAGTGTCACTGACGACAGGAACTCTGTGTTGTCAGCTCCTTAATTTGATGCTCCTCACAGAAAGGAATTTCAGTATAAGCCAGAGAAAAGCAAAGTTACTGAGTATATTAATTAAACAGAAAGACAAGACAAACTTGAGGGTCAGATACAGGCATTAGGGAGAAAGCACCTAAGTGCTTCAGCAATCAGAGATGAGAAGCTACTTAATGTGCATGTAACTTTAGGTATTAGGGAAAGTACATGTCAGTATAGTCTTTATTTAACCACAGGATGCTTTTTAAAGAATTTTCTTTTGATACAGATCTCTGGCCCACATCAGACTAAGAGGTGAATGGCACCCTGCCCAGCCCAGGCAGAGATCCCAGTCTCCAGGAAAATCCTTTTAGACCAGAAGCCCCAGTAAAACCCAGTTGGCTGGATACCCTTGGCTACAAAACCTCGTCCCATCCCTCAACCCACATCATTAACCTGAAACCTCAGCAACAACTAGAAACCCACAGATCCTTGGTCCACATCAGACTAAGAAACCAAGAGACGAAGAGACTAAGAGAGTTCCTCAGTTCCTATTTGATCAGAAGCAGCCACCTGAGACCCATGGTGTGTCATCACCTACTGGATTGGGAGGAGTCACTGTGACACAGAATACACTACCTTCAAGTGGACCAAGAACCTAGATTGGACCAAGAGAGGCTTCCTGAGACACAGTAACAGCCTGAACAGATTGCACTAAAATCAGCTCCCTGAGACACAGATACATCCTGCAGTGATACAAGGAAGCAAGGGACAGATGCCAATGCAAGAATACAAATAACAACATAAAGAACAACATGGCACCACCAGAATCTAGTAGTTCTACAACAATAAGAGCTGATCACAGCAGTGCAGAAGAAGCAGGAGGAAATGACCTTAAAAAGAACTTGATGAAGATATTAGAAGCTTTAAAAGAGGATATAAAAATTCCTTAAATTTGAAGACAAATGGATGGATTTGGAGAATATCCTCCTGAGCAAGGTATCACAAGCCCAGAAAGATAAGCATGGAATGTATTTTTAGATGGAATGGACTTTAGACAAAAAGCAAAGAATACCCAAGCTGTAAACCACAACCTCTGAACAGCTTGAGATCAGAAGGAACTTAAGAGAGACATACAGAGATTCCTCTAGGAAGAGAAAATAGAGAAGATCATCTTAGAAAATTGGGATCACAATAGATTGCAGCCAAGAAGAGGTGAGAATAAATCATGAGAGAAAAAGACATAACTCACTGGTTATGTCTCTAACCAATAGTGGAGGGGGTGCCTAGACAAGATTTCCCTTATAATCAAATGAATAACCACCCTAAGTGTCATCACAGAACCTACATCCACCAATGAATAGAGGTGGAGGTAGAGATTCATGGCTGAGCTCTGGGCTAAACTCCTAGACCAGCTGAGAGTGGAAGAGGAGAGTCTGTATGAGCAAGGGGATAGGAATTATCAGGAAAATTCCCAAAGTGATGGCTGGCTAGAGCTCTATGGAAATCAATGAATCAAGAACAACCACTGGGGAACCATTGGAAAAAGGAAGTAAGCCCTTCAAAAACAAGGCAACTGTCGATTGGCAGAGGCAGTATGTGGAGCCTTGATGGGTGGAATCAGACTGCTTTCCTGTGCATGGGTTTGCACCTTGGAGCCCATTTGCTGCAGAAGAACACCTAACCCAGTGGTGATATTGGGATGAGAAAATCGGACATGCCTAGAGTAGATGCACCAGGATGAGCTGACTCACCTTGGGACTTCTTGCCCCTTTGGGAGAGGAGATGCGGAGATGGGGGGGGGCTGAAGGCTGACTGGGAGGGATTGGCAGCAGGGAATACATGCATAAAAATACTTTTATAATACAAAATAAATTAAAAAAATAATAAAGAATAAAAAGAAATAAACAAAAAAAACCCTTAAAGAAACAGAAGAAAAGACAAACAAAAATTGGAGGAGATAAATAAATAAATCAATCAGTAAATAAAGAAAATAAAGAAAACCAAGAAAAAGCAATCAAACAGGTGTAGGAAACATTTTAAGGTTTAAAATTTGAAATAGAAGCAATAAAGAAGACACAAACCAAGGCAATGCTGGAAACAAAAAAATCTGAAGAAGTGAACCAGAATTACAAATGCAAGTATAACTAACAGAATTCAAGAGATGAAAGAGAGAATCTCTGGTGTGGAAGATTCAATGGTGGAAATAGATAAATCAGTCAAAGAAAACACTAAAACCGAAAAAGTCATAACACAAATGTTCAGGAAATATGGTACACCATGAAAAAACCAAATATAAGAATAATTGGAATTAAAGGAGAAGAATGCCAGCTCAAAGGCACAGAAAATATATTCAACTAAATCACAGAAAAAAGCTTTCCCAACCTAAAGAATGAAATGTCTATGAAGATACAAGAAGCTTACAGAACACCAAATAGTCTGCTTGTCACATAATAATCCAGCCACAAAACCTACAGAATAAAGAAAGAATACTAAGAGCTGTAAAGGAAAAAGGCCAAGTTACCTATAAAGACAGATCCATCAGAATAACACCAGATTACTCAATGGAAACAACAAAAGCAACAAGGTCCTGGTCAGATGTTATACAGACACTAAAAAACCACAATTGCCAGCTCAGACTACTATACCCAGCAAAACTATCAATCATCATAGCTGGAGTAAACAAAATATTTCATGACAAAACCAGATTTAAACAATACCTTTCCACAATTCTGGCCCTACAGAAAGCACTAGAGAGAAAACTCCAAGCTAAGGGAGCTAGATACAACCTTGAAACCACAAGTAATAGATAATCTCATAGAAGAAAAATCCAAAGAAGAGAAGCACACATACTACCACCAAATATAACAGGAAATAAACAATTACTGGTAATTAATATCTCTTAATATCAATGAACTCAATTCACTTGTAAAAAGACACACCTGACAGACACCAGGCAGAGCTACCAGACAGGTGCCACAGAATCGACTGTGAAAACAGATGTTAGACAGAAAGCTGCTAGACAGATATCACAGACACAACAAGGGGATGGCAGCAGACACAGAGAAAAGAAGCTGAAATGCTGCTATGAGAAAAGACTCCATATCTGCTTACCTGGCTTCCTGCTATTGACCATGACTTCTACTAATTGAAGAGGTTACGGGGGTGGGGGATTCTTTAACTCAGGGCTGGAACATACTATCCAGTGCCTTAAAAGGTGGATATGAATGGGCAGAAAGTCAGACAGAGTCCAGGTCCCATCTACTCCATGTAAGGCCAATGCCAATTTCTCTTTCATCATTCATATTTGTGGCTGACCTGTCTGCAGTGGCAGAAAATTAATACTCTCTGTGGATCTCAACTCTGGAGTGGCTACTTCCAGTCTGCTTCCAAAATGTGATTATGCTACCTTACAGCCAAGCAGAATATATACTGCTATGTTGGTATCCTTTACATGGGAAATCCATAGAAGGGCAAAGGAAAACCTCCTTTGGAGGAAGCCTATTCCAGTACCCAAGGTCTCCAGTTCCATAGGACCAACAACAACAAAATGTGTATGTTAACTATGCTGCCCCAGAGGTCAGATCAAACTTCTGATTGGAGACTAAGGCTAATAATGGCTTTGTTATTTTGTAACCTATGCAGGCAGGCTTGTGATCCAATACATGAGCTACTGTGTGATGCCCAGGACCAGAAGGAGTCCTATGGTTTTATGTATACCTGCTACATTCCAAGAGCAGGATACCCCATATCACAGTCTGATGTTCGTAAAGGACTCAGGAAGAGTGGAGAATATTGCGGAAACTGAATACACACAAACTCAGTGTTGAATCTTGTAGTGTGGAGGAATGAGAAATTCTTAGGGAGTGGGCTCCTAGGCTTACTGTTAGAGATAAAGGGATGGAAACTTGGACTCTTCTCTTCAGAGGAAAGCCTCTATCTTCATTTTGAAGGGTCTGGATGGAACATTTGAGAGCCTGTCTTTCCCTAGGTAATGGACAGGCACAAGTCCTGGTTCAAACCACCATTAGTATTGATACATTCTACAAGCTTCTACTGAAAACACTCCCTCTGGTGCTCATTTGACTCCACAAGTAGCAGCTATTGCCCTCTCCTTTGCTGTCTGAATGTCTTAGGCAAAGAGGCAGTCAGTCTAATAGTCAGTCAGACCACTATCATAGTAGACTACACTAGTTATCCCCAACACCCCTTGGACACTACAACTGTGCAAAAGATTGCAGCTGAATGCCCTGCCAGGGCTTACACCTTCACAAACCAGGACTGTTTGACACCATTTGTCTCAGACTTTTTACAATCAGAAGACTTGATAAACTATTGTCGGTATTATTTAAAAACAGTATATTATATAAGAATTGATGCCGAATAACACTAAAATTACTTAAATACAATATATTACATAAAGATTAATATTTACTAGGAGGAGAGTAAGGATTTATAGATATGAAGAGCAATTTTAGGAGATTTGGAACTCTGCACAGGATATTCAGCTTTCTCTCAGAGAGATCAGAAACCAAACAGGTTGTCTGGTCAGTGTTCCTAGGCTTGATCGAACCTGGCCATCTCCCATCAGGGGTTGCATCTTCTGAGGTCATTAGGATATGCAAGGTCTCTAGTGCTTCCAGCATTCCACTACCATGAACCATTTTCTCTTTGGCCAGAGGGGAGAGAGTTTCTCTGGAGGAATGTCTTCTGTGACTAGTGGGAATAATTCCATTATTCTAAGACATAAGGTTTAATAAATATGACTGATCTAAAATGAAAAAAAAGACATACCCTAATATGATGGATTAGCAAAAAGGAATCCATCCTTCAACTGCATACAAGAGAAACACTTTCAACTTCAAAGATAAACATTGGATCAGAGTAAAGGGTTGGGAAAAGACTTTCCAATTAAATGGTCCTAAGAAATGAGCTGATATAGCTGTCCTAATATCTAAAAAAAAAAAAAAAAAAAAAAGACTTCAATCTAAAATCACTCAAAAGAGACAAGGATGGTTATTACTTATTTATCTTAGGAAAAATCCACCAAGTCTCAATCCTGAACATTTATGCTCCCAACACAAGGGCACCAACATATGTGAAAGAAACACTTCTAAAGCTTAAATCTCATATCAAACCCAACACATTAATAGTGAGAGTCTTCAATACCCCACTTTCACTAGTAGATAGGTCTACCAGACAGAAACTCAGCAGAGAAATAAGGAATCTAACAGAAGTTACAACTCAAATGGACTTAATAGAGATATACAGAACTTGCCACCCAAACACAAAGGAATATACATATTTCTCAGCACCCCATCAAACTTTCTCTAAGATTGACCACATACTCAGTCATAAAGCAAATATCAATAGATACAAAAAATGGAAAAAACTTCTTGTATCCTATCATTAAGTGGCTTTTTTTTTAACTTTATTTATTTATTTGCCTTGGTATTTGCCTGGAACTGGAACTACAGACAGTTGTTAGCTGCTATGTGGGTGCTGGGAATCGAACCCGGGTCCTCTGGAAGAGCAGACGGTGCTCTTAACCGCTGAGCTATCTCTCCAGCCCTCTCTTGTATCCTATCATACCACCATAGTTAAAATAGTTCAATAACAACAAAAGCCATAGAAAGCCTACAAATTCACAGAAAGTGAATATCCCTCAACTGAACCACCTCTGGATCAAGGAAGAAGTAAAGAAAAAAATCAAAGACTTCCTCAAATTCAATGAAAATGAATCCACAACATACCCAAATTTCTGGGACACAATGTAAGCAGTGCTAAGAGAAAAATTCATAGCACTAAATGCCTATGTGAAAAAAATCTAGAGAAATCTCATACTAGAGACTTAATAGCACAGTTGAAAGCTTTAGAACAATTAGTAGCAGATCTCAGCTTTCCCTAGCAGACAGGAACTAGGGTTTGGTGGTGAGGGACTCCTCTAGCTATACTTAAAAGAGAGGACCTTGCACAGTCAGGCCCTGCCGCCAGGGCAAACTGCATCATCAGAGAAGGACTGAGGATTGGAAATTCAGACACCTGCCCAGAGCAGAGTCAGAGAATGAGCAGACCCCTTGCTCATAGGAGACAGGAGACACACAAGTCCTTTTGCTACAACTGACTAGGAAGCACCTAATCATGAACCACTGAAGCCATGGGTAGACACCAGTGCAAAAATACATATAAAATATAAAGAACAACAAGACAACACCAGAAGAAACTGGTGGTTCTACAACTACAAGACCTGAACAGAGAAACGAAGAGGAAACATAAGGAAACAACACCAAAACCACCTTTATAAAGATTATTGAAGCCTTCAAAGAAGATATAAAAAGTTCCCTTAAAGAAATAAAAGAAAATACAAACAAAAAATTGGAAGACATGAACAAATGAAAGAAAACAAAGAAAAAGAAAACCAAAAAATGAAAGAAACATTCCAGGAACTAAAAACTGAAATAGAAGCAATAAAAAAGGCACAAAATGAGGCAAAGGTGGAAACAGAAAATCTGAAGAAAAGAGCTGGAACTACAGATACAAGCATAACCAATAGAACCCAAGAGATTGAAGAGAGAATCTCTGTAGTGGAAACAGATATATCAGTCAAAGAAAATGCTAAAACCAAAAAAGCCATAACACAAAATGTTCAGGAAATCTGGGACACCATGAAAAAAACCTAACCTGAGAATAATAGGAATAGAAGAAGGAAAAAAATACCAGCTCAAAGGCACAGATAATGTATTCAATAAAATTATAGAAGAAAACTTTCCTAACTTAAAGAAGGAAATGCCTATAAAGATACAAGAAGCTTACAGAACACCAATTAGATATGACCCTCCAAAAAAGTTTGTTCGTCACATAATAATCAAGCCACACAACATACAAAACAAAAAAATTTAAGAGCTGCAAAATAAAAGGGCCAACTTACTTATAAAGGCATCAGAATAACACCTGACTATTAAATGGAAATGATGAAAGCAAGAAGGGCTTGGTCAGAAGTTATACAAACACTAAAAGAGCATGGCTGCCAACCTAGACTACTATACCCAGCAAAATTATCAATAACCATAGATGAAGGAACCAAGATATTTCATGACAAAGTCAGACTGAAACAATACCTATCTACCAATCCGGCCCTCCAGAAAGCATTAGAGGGAAACCTCCAACCTAAGGACCCCAGATTCACCCATGAAACCATAAACAACCAATAACCCCACAGAAGAATACCCCAGAGAAAGGGAATACAAACAAGTTACCACCAAAAATAGCAGGAAATATCAATCAGTGGTCCCTAATATCCCTTAATATCAATGGACTCAACTCACCTATAAAAAGGCATACACTAACAAAATGGATACAAAAACAGAAGTCATCTTTCTGCTGCATACAAGAAAGACATCTCAACCACAAAAACAGACACAGGCTCAGAGTAAAGGGTGGGAAAAGATTTTCCAATCAAATGGCCCTAAGAAACAAGCTGGGGTTGCTATCCTAATATCTAACAAAGTAGACTTTAAGCTAAAAGCAATTAAAAGGGACCAATATGGACATTACTTAATCATTGCAGGAACAATTGGTCAAGAGGAGATTTCAATCCTGAATATTTATGCCCTTTATATTAATAAGGACACCTGCCTATGTAAAAGAAACACTACTAAAGGTCAAATCCCCACATCAATTCTCACACCCTAATAGTGGGAGACTTTCACCCCTGGATAGGTCAACCAGATAGAGGCACAAAAGAGAACTAAGGAGTCTAACAGAGGTTGTGATGCAAATGGATTTAATAGATATTTACAGAAGCGTCCACCCAAATGCAAAGGAATATACATATTTCTCAGCTTCTCATGGAACTTTCTCTAAAATTGACTACATTATTGGTCATGAAGCAAGTATAAATAGATACAAAAAAATTGGAAATAATCCCTTGTATCATATCAGACCACCAGGGCCTAAAGTTAGAGGTCAACAACTATGAAAATAACAGAAAGCCTAGCAACTCATGGAAACTAAACATCACTCAGCTGAACCACCTCTGGGTCAAGGAAGAAATTAAGAAAGAAGTCAAAGTCTTCCTAGAATTTAATGAAAATGAATCCACAATGTACCCAAACTTGTGGGACACAATGAAAGCAGTCTTAAAAGAAAAAGTCATAGCAATAGATGTCTATATGAAAAACCTAGAGAAATTCCACACTAGATAACTAATAGCACAGTTGAAAGCCTTAGAACAATTAGAAGCAAACTCACCTAGAAGGAGTAGACGGCAGGATATAATCAAACTTAGAGCTGAAATCAATACAATTGAAACAAAAAGAACAATACAAAGAATCAATGAATCAAAGAGTTTGTTCTTTGAGAAAAATCAATAAGATAGATGAGTCCTTATCCAAACTAATAAAAAAGCAGAGAGAGAGAGTGTCCCAATCAACAAAATCAGAAATGAAAAGGGGGACATAACAACAGACCCCCAGGAAATCCAAAGAATTATCAGGTCACACTTTGAAAATCTATACTCCACAAGAATAGAAAACCTAGAAGAAATGGACAACTTTTTGGGCAGGTACCATTTACCAAAATTAAATGAAGACCAGATTAATTACCTAAACAGACCTATAACCCTAAAGGAAATTGAACCTATTATTAAACGCCTCCCAAGTAAAAAAAGCCCAGGCCCAGATGGTTTCAGTGCAGAATTCTACCAGACATTCAAAGAAGAATTACTACGATTACTCCTCAAACTATTTCACACAGTAGAAACTGAAACGATATTGTCCAATTTCTTTTATGAGGCCACAATTACCCTAATACCCAAGCCACACAAAGACACAACACAGAAGGAGAACTACAAACCAATTTCTCTCATGAATATTGATGCTAAAATTCTCAGCAAAATTTTGGCAAACTGTATACAATAATATATAAAAAATATCACCCTTCACGACCAAATAGGCTTCATCTATGAAATGCAGAGTTGGTTCAACATACAAAAAATCATAAATGTCAATATGAACAAATTGAAGAAAAAAAAATCACATGATCATATCCTTAGATGCTGAAAAAACCTTTGACAAAATTCAATACTCCTTTGTGATAAAAGCCCTGGAGAGATCAGGAATACAGGAAAAATATCTAAATATAATAAAGGAAATTACCAATAAGCCAAAAGCCAACATCAAACTTAATGGAAAAAACTCTGAGCAATCCCACTAAAATCAGGAACTAGACAAGGATATCCTCTCTCCCCTTATCTATTCAATATAGTTCTCGAAGTTTTAGCTAAAACAATAAGAGAACGAAAGGAGATTAAGGGGATACAAATTGGAAAAGAAGAAGTGAAACTATCTCTATTTGTAGATGATATGATTGCATATATAAGTGACCCACTTAATTCTGTCAGGTAACTCCTACAGGTAATAAACACCTTCAACAATGTAGCAGGATACAAGATTAACTCAAAGAAATCAGTAGCCCTTCTATACACTAAAGATAAAAGGACTGAAAAGGAAATAAAGGAAACATCACCCTTTATAATAGCTGCAAATAGCATTAAATACCTTGGAGTAACTATAACCAAAGAAGTAGCAGATCTATTTGACAAAAATTTTAAGTCACTGAAGAAAGAAATTGAAGAAGATATCAGAAAATGGAAAGATCTCCTATGTTCCTGGATAGGTAGGATCAACATAGTAAAAATGGCAATTTTACCAAAAGCAATCTACAGATTCAATGCACTGCCCATCAAAATCCCAACACAATATTTTACGGACCTTGAAAGAATAATATTCAATTTCATTTGGAATAACAGGAAATCCAGGATTGCCAAAACAATTTTGCTCAACAAAAGAACCTCAGGAGGATCACCATCCCTGACTTCAAGTTATAGTATAGAGCTACAGTAATAAAAACAGCCTGGTACTGGCATAAAAACAGACTTGTAGATCAATGGAATCGAATTCAGGATCCGGGCACTAACCCAAAAACCTATGAATACCTGATTTTGGACAAAGAGGTCCAAAATATTCATTGGAAAAAAGATAGTATCTTTAACAAATGGTGTTGGCATAGCTGGTTGGTAGTGTGTCGAAAAATCAAAATAGATCCAAGCCTGTCACCTTGCACAAAACTCAAATCCAAGTGGTTCAAAGACCTCAACATAAACCCTAATTTTTGACAAAGAGGTAAAAAATATACAATGAAAAAAAAAAAAAAGACAGTATCTTCAACAAATGGTGCTGGCATAAATTGATGGTAGTATGTATAGGAATGCAATTAGATCCATATCTATCACCTTGCATAAAACTCAAATCCAAGTGGATCAATGACCTCAACATAAACCCAGCTATACTGAACTTGATAGAAAAGAGAGTGGGAAATACCCTTCAATACACTGGCACAGATTACCACTTTCTAAATATAACAGCAGTAGCACAGACACTAAAAACAACTATTAATAAATGGACTTCCTAAAATCATGAAGCTTCTGTAAGGCCAAGGACACCACCAATAACGCAAAACAACATCTACAGAATGGGAAAAGATCTTCACCAATCGTACATCTGACAGTGGACTGATCTCTGCAATAAATAGCTAATCCAATAAAGTAGAGGTCCTAAACCAAAATAATCCAATTAAAAATGGGATTCAGACCTAAAAAGGGAACTCTCAACAGAAGAATTACGAATAGCTGAAAGACAAAGAATTGCTCAACATCCTTAGTCATCAGAGACATGCAAATCAAAACAACTCTGAGATACCATCTTAGACTTGTCAGAAAGGCTAAGATCAAAAACACAGATGACAGCTTATGCTGGAGGGGATGTGGAGCAAAGAGAACACTCCTCCATTGCTGGTAGTAGTGTAAGCTAGTACAGCCACTTTGGAAATCAGTATGATGGTTCTTGAGAGTCAATCTACCCAATGATCCAGCAATATCACTATTGGGCATATATCCAAAGGATACACATTCTTACTCCAAGGGCATAAGCTCAAGTATGTTCATAGTAGCACTATTCATAATAGCCAGAACCTGGAAACAACCTACATGTTCCTCAACTGAAGAATGAATCAACAAATTGTGGTACATTTACACAACAGAGTAAAAGAAAAAAATAATATCCTAAAATTTGCAGGCAAATGAATTGATTTAGAGAGTATTATTCTGAGTGAGGGAACACAAGCCTAGAAAGATAGACATGGTGTGTACTCACTCATAAGTGGATTTTAGACATAAAGCAAAGACTATCCAGGATGTAAATGACAATCCCTGAACAGCTTGAGAACATAAGAAACTTAAGAGAGACATCCTGGGATCCTCTGGGAAGGGAAAGTAGAGAAGATCTCCTGAGTAAATTGGGATCACAATGGGGAGTGGGCAAGAGGAGGTGGGAACAAATAATAAGATAAGGAGATCATTGAATGAGAGTAGCAATGAAGGGGGAGAAAAAAGAAAAGAATATTTTGATAAAGGGAGCCACTGTGGAGTTAGAGAGAAACCCAGTGCTAAGAAAAACTCCAAGAACCTGCAAAATGTGCCTGGCTAGGACTCCAAACAATAGTGGAGAGGGTCCCTAAACAGGACTTCCTCTATAATCAAATTAATGACAACCTAATTGTCGTTATAGAACCTTCATCCAGAAATGGATAGAGGCAGAAGCAGAGATCTATAGCGAAGCACCAGATGGAGCTCCCAGTCCTGATGAAGTGAGAGAGGAGAGAGGAGAGAGTATATGAGCAAAGGGATCAGGATCCTGAGGAGGAGACCCACAGAGATGGCTGACTTGAGCTATTGGGAGCAGATTTGCCAATTGTTACCTTGTTTTAAAATGTTCTAAGACAGATTGAGAGAGTACACTGACTTCTGCCACATTGCATCCTGCTTAAGTTAAGAAAACCATAGCCTCATTTGGAAAAACACATTTCTGCAAATGTCAGACCAGTTCCAGACCACTGTATGTGATTAGAACAATCTTGTATCAAACAAGCCCTGTAAAGCGAAATAAAGACAAAGAAAACTCAGCCCATGACAGAGACTTGCATAGTTTAAGCGGAAATCTGATGCTTAAAATTTACTTGCTCTGAAATCATGTTCGTCTGCTGTGTGTGTGTGTGTGTAAGCATGCACACACACGCATGCACACGTGAGCAGGCATGAGCAAAACATTGTTCTGCCATGTCCAAATATGATAAAATTCTAAGTATGGTTTTTGCCAGTGTTTCATAATGCTTGCTTTTGAAAATAGAAGGTTTTCCAATCTTATTTTCCTAAAAGTGATCCTGACACTATAACTAAGTGTGAGGCTAAAGGCAACAGATGCAGACTCCGACTTCTGTTCCTGTTGTTCCAACACATTAAGCTAGCTCTGAGGTATGCCCTTGGGGGTACCTGAAAAATCCATCTTCAAACCTATTCGGTAGCTATCTAGGTAATCTCTGAAATGTAGAAAACAACAGGCCTTACAAAGGGCAAAGCCTTTTAGGCTGGGCTCAGTCTCTCAGTGTCTTCGAGCTCAGCTCTTCGCTCCAGGCTCTGAGTGAGACCTACTTTGTGGGTATATGAGGCACCTGAGAAATCTAGGTGCTGCAGTGCACTGAGAAGTCTCTCCCAGCAGGCTGTCCTTGACAAGTGTGAAGTGTCTCTAGTTCCCAGACTGGAAAGGGGAGCCGAGAGACTGTTAGCCAGATCTCAGACTCAGATTCAAGCTCCTTTCTAGCTGGATCCAGTTCCCCACGCTGAGGTAGCACCTAATTCCCTTCCATCCCTTTAAGGAACAATGTAATTTTTTTTGCCAATGCAAGCCCCAACTCCTGACTAGTAAGTGATCTTTGCAATTCCTTTGCGTTTGAGCAGTTGTGTTTGTTTTGTGTTTGTTTTTGTTTGGGTTGGACTTTTGCAATGTTTCCCAAGGAGTTTTCTCATTCTGGGCAAGGGAGGTGCACTGAGATGCTCCCCTCATCTGTGACTTCAAGCAGTACATGGAGCTGTTGTTTTGTTAAACAGACTGCTTGTAGTGCTTTTCCTGGATTGCAAGCCGAACTAGAACATAGCATACGTGTAATCTTCTTTCCTCCGGACTAGGTTACTCTCAGTCTCCATCAATAAGGATTCAGAAGGTGCCTTTGAGCTTCAGTTTGCTTCAGAATGCTGTGCTCTCTTCCCTCAACACTCGTGCTCTTCAGCTCTTCATTCCAGCCTGTCCCCACAGGCCATTTACTCCTCATAACACCGCTGTCCTCTCTTTACAGCAAACGTCCTCTTAAGGAGCACACTTTCTTAATTGACCTCCCTCCCCCACCCGCTTCAAGCTCTCACTGGAACCTAATTCAGGGTTTCTCCCTCACCTCCATTAAACTGTCTTTAAGGTATCCAGGTAGCTAAATTCAATAATCAGTTCTTGCCTGATTCACAGATAATAATGTAATTGATCCCTACTTTCTATTTTAAATTCCCCCTCTGGAATCCAGGACCCAGTGCATGCCAGGCTCTATCTACATCCTTTACTACTGAGCAAAATCCCCAGTCCCTAAGTGTTCTTCTGTGGCTTTAAGGACACGACCTCACCTGACTTTCTGAGCTTCCTGATTCTCAGTTTCCATTGCTTTGCTCTTTTGTTTTGTTTCTGTTTTCAGGGGGTGGTGGGGCCGGTTAAGATAGGCTCTCACTATGCAGCTCAGATTAGTCTCACAATTTTAGTGATTCTCCCTCACAGCCTCCCAAGTACTCAGCACAACCAAGCACACACAGTTCTTGCTGCCTTTTCTTTTATTGTTTAGGATCCCAAGACTTGGTCCTCGGAATGTGGGTGTTCTCCATCTTCACTTACCCTTAGAAAATCTTTGACTCTCTTTTTATATTTATCAATACCACTTTTTTGCTCATGATTTATACATTCATGTCTCACCCTATCCCCAGATCTTCTTGTGATTCTTAAAGGCATGTTCAGTTTTACATAAAACATTAATTTCTGTCATTTTGTTGTAGTTGTTTTGTTGTTGTTGTTGAGATTATTTATTGCCAGTATTTTGTGGTTTTGTGGGTATAGTTAACCTTCTTGGGTTAGATTTTTTTTTCCTAGTACCTTCTGTAGGGCTGGATTCATGGATAGATATGTTTAAATTTGACTTTGTCGTGAAATATATCATTTTCTTCATCTATGATGATTAAAAGTTTTGCTGGGTATAGTAGTCTGGACTGGCACCTATGGTCTCCTTAGAGTCTACAAGATATCTGTCCAGGCCATTTTAGCTTTTAGAGATTCCATTCAGAAGTCAGGTATAATTCTAATAGGTTTGCCTTTATATGTTACTTAACCTTTTTCTCTTGTAGGTTTTAATATTCTTTCTTTGTTCTGCTTTATTATTTATTTGTTTTATTATTATGTGTCTTGGGGACTTTGTTTTCTGATGCAATCTATCTGGTGTTCTGTAAGCTTCTTGTACCTTTATAAAGATCTCCTCCTTTAGGTTAGGACAATTTTTTTCTATGATTTTTTTTTTGAACTGGGATTCTTCTCTTTCTTCTATTTCTATTATTCTTAGGTTTGGTCTTTTCATAGTGTCCCAGGTTTCCTGGATGTTTTGTGTTAAGAGATTTTAGATGTAACATTTTCTTTGACAAATGAATCTATTTCTTTTGTTATAGCTTCAATGTCTGAGATTCTCTCTTTATTTATAATAGCCAAAAACTGAAAACAATCTAGACGTCCTTCAACCAAAGAATAAATAAAGAAAAGTGGTACATTTACACAATGAATTATTACTCAGCTGTAAACAATGACATCATGAAATTAGAAGGCAAATGGATGGAACTAGAAAAAAAATCATCCCAAGTGAGGTAACCCAGATCCCAAAAGACAAACATGACATATACTCTCTTGTAAGTGGACATTAGCTGTAAAGCAAATGATAACCATGCTACAATCCATAGATCCAGAGAAATAAGGTAACAAGAAGGGGTGCTTGAAACTTTTTGGGAAATGGAAATGAGTGGACTGGGGGTGGGTGGGGATGGGAACATGAGGAATCACGTAGAGAGAGATGGAGAAGAGTACTGGAAGAGATGAGCGGGAAGGGGGACATTTTGGGGTGAGGTAGAAACCTAGTCCAAGGGAAACTCCCAGGAATATATGAGGGTGACCCCAGCTAAGATCCTTAGCAAAAGGGGATACATAGCCTGAACTGGCCATCTCCTGTGACCAGGCAAGACTTCCAGTGGAGGGACTGGGACACCAATCCAGCCACATAACCTTTCCCAGCATCTGGATGGCCCAAAAACCTAGAATAGAACCAAATACTACTGGCAAAATGTGTGTGTGTATGCATCAAATGGTTCTTAAAGATATTCTGCTATACTTATAGATGGGTGCCTAGCTCAATTGTCATCAGAGAGGCTTCATCCAGCAACTGACCCAAAGTCAAACACTAGGCAGAGCCTGGGGAATCCTGCAGAAGAGGGGTCAAAGTCAACACAGGAAAACTTACAGAATTAACTATCCTGGGCTCCTAGGGGCTCACAGAGAATGAACTGACAACCAGGAGCCTGCATAGGCCTGACCTAGGCACTTGGCTTATATGTTACAGTTGTAGCTTGATTTTTTTGTGGGACTCCTAACAGTGGGAACAGGTTCTGATTCTGATTCTTTTGCTGGCTTTTGGAACCCTACCTCTTATCCTGAGTCATCTTTCCCAGCCTTAATACATGGGGAAGCATGGTGATATTTTGTTTGTCCTCTAATAAATAAAGATTACCTGAAGATCAGAGGGCAGAACTAGCCTCTGTTTAAACATAGAGGCCAGGCAGTGGTGGCACACACCTTTAATCCCAGCTCTTTGGAGGAGAAAGCTGGAAGATCAGGAGTCCAAGACCACCCTGGGCTACACAAGATTGGTCTAATCTGAGTGGTGGAGGCACAAGCCTTTAATCCCACCACTAGGGCAGTGAAGACTGGAATTGATGTGGCTGGGCAGAGAGAGGAATATAAGGCAAGAGGAGACAGAAGTTGTCCCTTTGCTCTGAGAAATCATAGAGGTGAGAAATGCCTGCGGCTTGCTCCTTTATCACTCTGATCTTTCAGTATTTATGCAGATATCTGGCTAAGGGTTTTTCTTGTTAAGACCAACTAGAATTCATGCCACAGGTGCAACTCAATATGCCATATTTTCATGATACTCATGGGACACCTGCCCTTTCCTCAACAGAAAGGGAAAAAAAGGGAGTAGATTGGGGGTAGCAACAAAGGGGACTTGGGAGAGGGGCTGGGAGGATGTTAAATAAATAAATACATAAATACAAAGGAAGTTTGAATTTAATTTTTCTGTTTTCTATAAGTCTTACTTTTGCATTTATGAAGTATTTATTTAATAGTTTAGTGTTATTTAAAAAAAATAAATGAAGTTCCTGTAGCCATTCCTACTTTCAATGACAATTCAATTTTCTCACGTTTTCTAAGAAAAAATACTTTGGAGTCATACTTTACCATGACTTCACAGTCACATCCAAGCAATTAGTAAATTTACTGTGGCTTTACCTCTTTGGGACATTGGCCCAACCCATCATGAATTCTCACGTGATAGCCAGAAAACTCTTGTTTTCTTCTTACATTGCACCTGACATTCTAGATTATGTCAATATGCAACTCAGATCACGCCATTGCTTGGATCAAACACCCCAATATCCTCCCAGCCCAGATCACACATTAAAGCCCTTCCTTTGATCTCCCAGGTCCCACCTGCTTTATGCGTTAACCTCTCTGGTCTATCAGCCTCCAGCTTCCTGAGTTTCCCCAGGCCTCTGTGGCTTTCTCCTATTCATCAAAGTATCCCTACCTCTGAGCTTTTGTTCTTATGGTCCTGTCTGAGGTGATCTTCCATTGCACATTAAAATGACTCACTTTTTAGGTGATAAGGCAGTTGCTTACATGTCACCCTTTTGTGAGAGAC
Organism: Sigmodon hispidus; assembly: GCA_004025045.1. Classification (NCBI taxonomy): domain Eukaryota; kingdom Metazoa; phylum Chordata; class Mammalia; order Rodentia; family Cricetidae; genus Sigmodon; species Sigmodon hispidus. Next base: position 41,764 of record PVIH01012199.1, read on the forward strand.
CCTTCTTGACACCTCCCACAGCCTATAATGATGTGTTACTATGACATCATCCTTTTCTCCCCCTGCCCTCTCTACCCTCCCACTCTTCTGTATTTCCCTAAAGCACCCATTGCCTGGTAACACAGTGTAAATCTGATTGTTGTTCTCTCTCTTATATTTACTGCACTAGAATGTAAAGTCCACAAGCACAGATTTTTGTCAGCATCCTCCACACTGCTGCATTTCTAATGTCCAGAGCAGAGCCTCACATAGTAGGTGCATCATTAACTTTACTAATAGCACCAACCACCAGTGTTATTTTGATATGCCAGTGAACAAATGACTTTGAAACTGTTTCTGGCAAGTATGATGCTGTTTTGTAGCTGATCTATCATACAAAGAGCAATGGAATAAACTAATTCAGAAACAAATAAAGTTGGTAATTTAGTATATAATATTTTTCCAAAGTTAGAAAAGAAATAAATTTTAGAGTAATTTGCTAGTTATTTATTGATAAAAAAAGTAAAATTAATCCACTTTGATAACATGTTTTAAAATACACTTTTTGGGAGCTTCGAGACAGGGTTTCCCCATGTAACAGACCTAGCTGTCCTAAAACTAGCTCTGCAGACCAGGCTGGCCTCGAATTCACAGAGATCCACCTGCCTTTACCTCCAGAGTGCTGAGATTAAGGCAAAGGTATGCTCCACCACTTCCTTGGTCTAAAATACACTCTTTATAGATCAAAGATTCAAATGAAAAGCTCTAGAATTAGTAAAAAAAAAAAAAAAAAAAAAAAATGGCCCTTAGGAAGCCAGATCTCTACAGAATTTCTGACATAATAAATAGCTAGACTATAGTAGCATCTACAACAAATATCACTATGTAAAAACTAAAGATAGCATATAAGCAGCAGTGGCAAGTCAATGGATATACAATACAGATATTATAATGACTAACTGGAGGGAAGAAGGAAAGTCAAAGGGGAGAGGGGATGCTGAAAATAATTTAAAAAAACAATAGAAAATACAAATTCCTAATAATATGCAAATTGCTTCAATATAGCTGATATTTCAGCTTTAAATATTTATTCAGTTTTCAGCAGTATTTTAATTATTTGTTTATTTGTCTTGGGATTCTTGAGATTGGATCTCATTGTGTAACCCAGGCTGTCCATGAGCTCACTATGTAGCGCAGACTGGTCTTGACCTCACATGTACTTCAGACTCCCAAGTATTGAGTTGCAGGCTTACCTAACACCTGGCTCTACAATATTCTTAAGTAGAAAGTTGCGTTTGTTTGCACTGTAGTAAAGGGACACTGCAGGCTCTAGAAGAGAGGTCGCCCCCAACTAACTCAGCATTGTCTCTTCCCTCACACAGCAACCATTGGCTCAGGTGGCAGCCTGGTGCATTGGTGAGTATAGAGACCTCCTGCTGGAGGGTAACTGTGAGGCAACTGAGCCTTTTCAGGTTGAAGAAGAGGAGGTGTTAGCACTACTGGAAAAACTGCTCCAGTCCCACAGGTCCTGCCAGCCACCCGAGGCTACGCCATCACAGCCCTCATGAAGCTCAGCAAGAGGCTTCGGGGAGATAACAGACGTATCCGCCAGGTGGTATCCATCTACGGAAGCTGTGTGGATATAGAGCTTCAACAGCGGGCTGTGGAGTATAACGTACTCTTCCAGAAGTATGACCACATGAGGGCTGCCATCCTTGAAAAGATGCCACTTGTGGACCGCAGTGACCCTCAAGTTGATGACGAAGGGAAGCAAAACAAAGCAGGGGCCCAGCTCTTGGAGGCGGCAGCCCCTGCCCCCACAGAGCCCCAGGCTGATAAGCTCTTGGATCTGCTCGATCTCCTGGATGACACGTCTGGGCCTGCTCAGCGTCTTCCTCCTCTGGATCCTTCCTCTTCCCCAGGGGAGGTCTTAGTACACCTCCTCGACCTTCCCTGTGCACCTCCACCCCCTGCTCCCATCCCCAGTCTTAGAGTGTTTGAGCGTGAGGGCGTACAGCTGGACCTTGCTTTCATGCGGCCCCTGGAAATCCTAACTTTGCTCTTGATCACTGCCACCACCACCAACTCCTCAAGGGAGGATGTTACCCACTTCGTCTGCCAGGCAGCTGTGCCCAAGAGTTTCCAGATGCAATTACAGGCCCCCAGTGGGGACACAATCCCAGCTCAGGCTGGCCCTCCTATCACCCAGCTCTTCAGAATCCTCAATCCTAACAAGGCAACTTTGCGACGGAAGCTGAGCCTTACCTAAAACCACTTTGGCAAGGCAGTACAGGAGATCTTTGAGGTTGATAACTTGCTTGTGGAGACTTGGCAGTAACTTCCTGGGATCAGTGTCTGACCTGGCTGTGTCCAGGCTCTTGGTGTCTTATTCAAGAAATGGAAATAAAGTCTTGCATAAATAAAAAAAATAAAAAATAAAAAAAGAAAGTTGCGTTTGTTAATAATGTGACTTATTGCATGTGTCTAGGTCTGCAAATATTCAAATGTAAGAGTAATATGAAGGGGGCTGGAGAGATGGTTCAGCGGTTGGGAGCGCCGTCTGCTCTTCCAGAGGACCCGGGTTCGATTCCCAGCACCCACATGGCAGCTAACAACTGTCTGTAGTTCCAGTTCCAGGCGAACACCAAGGCAAATAAATAAATAAAGTTTTTTTTTTTTTTAAAAAAAAAAAAAAAAAAAAAGAGTAATATGAAGCCTGGAACATGTCTTTGATCCCAGAACTTGGAGGCTAGTCAGGACTACACTTAAGAACGCAGGCAATGACAATGATACAAAAACAACAAGAGTAGTGTGGATTATTTAATATTATAAAGTGAATGTTGTAAAGGAAGGAAATGAGAGAAAACAGGAAACTTAAAGAATGACAAAACTATTCTGGAAGAGTGGATAAGAAAATCTGCTGGGTCTGGGACTTGTTGGGATCAAGTGTCTTGGCTATGGGCTGCCTGCTGCTAGTCAGGAAGTTCAAAGAAGGAGCAGTGTAAGAAGCCTTGGGACTTAACAGGGTTCCTGCCATGGGTGGGGCTATCACCAAGGATAACACCTGGCAACAGACCAGACATGTCCTGAGAGGGCCTAGGCAGGCTCTTTGTCTGTGTATTTGCTCCTTGTTTGTGGATTTCCAGACCGTGACAGGAAAGCATGGAGTCAGCTTCATAAAAAAGAGGTAACTTTTTTTTTTTTTTTACCAGTAAAAGTGGAATTGCAGAACATAAAAGTTATGGGTGATGGAGAGCAGGAGAGAATTTATGAGAAAATAAAAGAGTTAAAAGTAGATGCAGATAGGTGGTGCTGGCATATGCCTTTAATCCAAGCAGAAGTAGAGGCAGGCAGATCTCTGTGAGTTTGAGGTTAGCTTGGTCCACATAGTGTATTCCAAGACAGCCTGGGCTACACAGAGGAACCCTGCCTGGAGTAGAGGGAGAATCATAGTTGTAAATTAGCAAAGTGATAGAAAAGGTAAAATCTCATTAGATGAGTTGATTTCCCAAGGAGATTTGATTCTGACACACTCCAGGAAAAGCCCAAGAATAGAGAGAGTGGTCTGAAAAGCAAGACTAGAAGAGATTTATTTTTTTAAGTGCAAGTCTTCAGGAAGGGAAATCAATTTTGAGGGAAAAAAAAAAATCATTAATCTCAAGCTTCCTCCAACATCAAACTTGCCAACTGTTAAGTGGGGAAAACCAAAGGAAAGTATAATAAGAGCCACAGTACAACAGGTGGCCTGGAAACTTCTGTCTGATGCAAGAAAGGTCAACAGTGAGAGCACTGCCTGCCTCTGTGAGAAATTAGCCTGCTAGAGGATTATGCCCACTGGCTACCCTGCTCTTTTCCAGGTAAATCTTCAATAAGAGGTGTTTCACTTTCTTTGGAGCCTGGATGAAGTATAAATTTGAAACAGAGCGTCCCTCCACCCACCAGGTCCTACACCCACAGGCTGAGACATGTCTCAAGACCCAGCCTCAGCCTGCCGCACATGGGGACAGGAAGCTGCAGCCTGTGGGGAGCTCACAGTGCAGTGCTGCGGCTGCTGGCTGAATAGTTTCTAGAAGAGACCAGTAAGTCATCTGCATCTCCTTCTAGAGGTCCTTGATGAACCGCTGGTCTTCAATGGAGGGCATGTGTGCAGAGCACATGGCATGTGTGGGACAGGGGCCCCGAACTGGCTTTGTGGCCACCCATGTGGGCAGAGCCACCATGGCAGTACAGAGCCGATCATCCGATGCATTACTGCCAGGCTCTGGGATCATGGCTTGGTGCCAGTGGTCTCTGGAGCAGTTAAGGCTCGAAACTGGGTCGGCCAGATGAATTGCCCTCTCTAGATGCGTGTCTTCTGGGCTGTATGAGGCTCAGCAGAGTCCAGGCCTCTCTGCACTACGGAATCTTGCAACGCTCAGACTCCAAAGGCTGGCTGCACGCCTCTGTTGGGAGTTTTCCTTGAGACTGGCTGAGGACTCTGCTTGGATCTCCTTTAGGGTTCCCTCGAGGGTTTGCTATATGCCTGCCCTTCTCCCTGGAACGCTTGCCAGAGGGTCCTCTATCCTTTCCTACCACCCAAACCTGCCTCGTGTTGGCAGTACTTCTTCACTGTCTTTGTTTTGTTTAATTTTTGGCTGTTTCTAAATTTTCCTGTGACTTTCCAAACTTTGGTCATTCCCAGCTCTGTCTAGATGTAGATAAATGTTTTACTAATGCTAGCATTTGTGCAAAAATACTTAATGGTAGTGGTGATGGTGTTGATCTGAATGTAGAAGAACGATTACTACAAGCCAAGAAGTCTGTGTGTGTGTGTGAATAAAAGGAGGTTGGATTTGAAATATCATTCTGCATCAATTTTATAATAGCTATATAATTCATTCATATTAATTAAATTTTGTTTAAACTGTAAAGCAAAGTGGAATATTACTCATTTTAATTAGAAAACTTTGTTGAGTCAGGCCCTGCAGATGTTGCCCACATCCTGGAAACAGCAGCATCTAGATTCTACTGAATATCTTCAGTCCACCCAGGAATCATGAGGTTTTGATTAATTTGCCCCAGAGTGAGCATCATAAAGATATCAACAGGCCCTAGAAACTATAAAATGTATCTTGGCAATCCATGGGTTAATCTCCAACAGTAGCAAATAAAGAATTGATCCCCTCTGTAAAGAAATTCCTCCTCTGCTAAGCAGGACACCTTTGGGATTTATTTCTCAGCAGCTGGGCAGCTGTGGATGCATCTCAGAGGTAATGCTAATGCTTCACTGTATTAAAACCACTATTTGACTGGATTTTGAGCAACACAAAAGATGTAGATGGTGCCTGAGAACTATATGTAGACAGCAATTGCTGTGGACTTATTCTTCCTCCAGCCAACAGCCTTGTCTTGAAGAAGCTTTCCTGATTCCAGCTAATGCAAAGTCTGAGAACAAATTTTGCCTTCCCAATAGGCCATCTTCTTTCTTACCATTCTTTATGAAATGCCTCTTTCAGACTCTAGTTGCTTCTTTTCCCTATTTCTGACCCCTCTGTTCTGTGCCATTTAGCATGTGGACCTTCCTGGGGAGACCTGAATGCATTCTGTACCTGTCTTCTGCCTTATCTGTGATGGTTGAGCCCATCTATAACAAGTTACCCAGGTATGTATTGCAGAGGTTCCATTTAAGGTATACCTAAGGCCCCAAGGTAAAAACCTAAAAAGTGTATATGTGTATATTTGCACACATACCTATGATGGATATATGCATGTTTATGTGTATGTGCCATGGTGCATGTGTGGGGGTCAGAGGACAACTTCAGATGTCAGTCTTTGATTTGTACCTTGTTTGAGACAGGGGCTCTCATGTTCACTACTGCTTTCATGGATTCTTTTGTCTCTGCCTCCCATTTCCCCCTTAGGGTATTGGAATTAGGTACATGCACTATTACATTTGACAAATTGGGCCTTTACCTGGGTTCTGGGAATCTGTAAGCACTTTACATATTGAGCTATGTCTGTAGATCCTTTCTCTTTCTTTTCTTCTCTTCCCCTCCTCTGCTTTCCTCTCTTCTCTTTCTTTAGAAACAGGTTGGGCTTTATATTCCAGAATGATCTTGAATGCTTCAGTTTTCCTGGGCCTTTGGCTCACTAACCCATGCTCTAGAAATTATATAACTTCTTGTCCTCACAGGCTTAATCAAACTCACTTGACCCCCTCGTTGCTGGTGACCCGAGAGGCAGGTCTGAAAGTTGAGGGGTCACAATTCACACTAGGAGGTTCCCCATTCCGGATCATATCTGGCACTATAGACTACTTCCGGATACCGAGGCAGAACTGGAGAATCAGCTTGAGGAAGATGCAGTCCTGTGGCTTCAACACCCTTACCACGTGAGTTGTTGCTTCTGGTTCTTGTTTAAGAATTTTTAAAACTGAATCCTAGCTGAGACTTTATTTGAGCAACCATTTAAAAATTATTAAGAAAGATATTTGTTAGATAAGTTATTAGTCAGGGTTTTCTAAAGAACAGAAGCATATGGGATTTATTAGGGTGGTTTACTGTAGTCTGAGTAGCATGTTTCCTAATGGAAAGGCCAATCTAGTAATTGTTTAGTCCATGAAACTCGGTGTCTCAGCAGCCCCAATATGGGACTAGAGTCCCACAAACGTTCTAGAGAGCTACTGGTCTTCAGTGTGCATTGGAAGCAGGTTCTAATATCAGTGAAGATAAAGTTGCCAATGAAAGTGAGGGCAAGCAGGCAAAAATCTAAAGCTTTCTATTTCTATGTCATTTTTTTGTGTGGGTTGTTCAGGTTTTAGGGTGGGTCTTCTGTCCTCAGATGACTCAGATTTGAGGTGGGATTTTTGTCTTCATAGACCTATATTATGAGGCAGATCTTCCCACTTCAAATGATCCAATTAAGAAAAGAATCCCTCACAAGCATTTCCAGTTGCTTTGAGTTTAAGTTACTTCTAGGTATAATCAGCTGTGGCAGTTTCAAAGAAAATGGCCCCCAACGGGAGTGATACTCTTAGTAGATATGATCTTACTGGAGGAAGTGTGTCACTATGGAAGTGGGCTTTGAGGTCTCATATATGCTCAAGCCCACACTCAGTGTCTAAAGCCACTTCCTGTTGTCTGTGCAAGATGTAGGACTCTCAGCTATCTGTCCAGCACCATGTCTGCCTGCCCACATGCTTTCTAACATGATGATAATGGTCAAAACCTCTGAACTTTAATCCAGCCACAATGTTTTCCTGTATAAGGGTTTTTGCAGTCACAATGTCTCTTCACAGCAACTGGGACAACAACCAAGATTAGTTATCAAGCTTGTGGAATAGGCCCATAATCCCAGGATTTAAGATGCAGAGTCAGGAGGATTGTTTAAGGCCAGCCCCAGTTACATAGAAGATTGAAGCTAGCCTAGGCTTTGTAAGATTTGTCAACAAAACAAAGACAACCTACCCCATTTGTATTGTATATGAAACAAAAAGATTTAAGATGTCTGAAGTCCCTATTTGCTACCATGACACAGATTGGAATAATTTTGTCTTCCATGGGAAAGTAGAGAATAGGCTGGAGGTGGAATTTTTTTATGCCTAGGATTCTTTTGGCTAGGATTCAGTGAAACAGTCTCCTTGTAGCTTTTGCTAAGAACAGAATTCTCTGCCTGCATGTCAAATGATCACTGTCTCCCTCCCCAGTAGGAAGCAGAAGTAATGCTCCTCAGTTCTCTACAGTGAGAAATTAGGCTTCAGGGGGTAAACATGAAAATGTGGGGATCACATCCCACAAGCCTTTCCCTCTTGCAGCATTTTTAAACCACCAGGATTATTTGCAATGAATTTCAGCTCATGAGTTGCAGTTGGAGCCTTCCTTCCTAAGCAATTCTGGCTCCAGCAAAGGCTGCCTTGTGTGAAGACTAGCTCCTGGTAGGCTATGGTTCTCCGTATCCTCTGTGATAGTAAAGTTTCTCCTGGAAAGCACAATCAGCAGATGTCTTAGAGTCTCTATTGCTGTGATAAAAATACCATGACCAGAAAGCACATTGGGGTTCATTAGTCTTACACTTCAGCATTTCTGTTCATCAATGAAGGAAGTCAGGACAAGAACTCAAACAGGGCAGGATTCCTGAAGCAGGTGCTGACATAGAGACCATGGAGGGGAGCTGCTTACTGGCTTGTTAGGGTTTCAGAGATCCAGTCCATTATCATAACGGCAGGAGGTATTGTGACATGTAGGTTGGCCTGGTGCTGGAACTGAGAGTGTTACAACTTGCAGGCAACAGGAAATCAACCGCAGAAAGCTTGAGAGAAAGACCTCAAAGCCCACCCCCCACAGTGACACACTCCCTCCAACAAGGCCACACCTCCTAACAGTGACGTTTCATTTAGAGGCCATTTTCTTTTAAACCACCGCAGCAGGTAAAAGAGTGATTATAAAGAATTTTTCATGAAGTTGTGGTGGATGAGAAGTCTGCACTGCTGTAGTTAGAAGGCTGGGGACTCTGGAGAGCAGAGAGCAAACTTGCATTGAAGTCTTGGGGTTTAAGAACAAGATGTCTGATGGTAAAAGTTCCAGTTCAAAAGCAGACAGAATCAAAACCCAAACACAAAAGCTGAGAGCAGCGATATACACCTCTAAGCCTAACATATAGGAGGCTGAGTCAGGAGGATCACAAATTTTCAGCCAGTCTGGGGTACATATTGAGACCCTATCACAAAACAAAACTCAAGAACAATACCAAATGATTGTTTCTGAGACTCACCCAGATGGACACATGGTTTCACTGAAAACACCATATGGAATTCCAAGGAAAAATACAATGTTTTTATCTTGTGTATGTGTTCATGCATATAAAAATATATATTCAATATCTACTTATATATGTATATATATGAAATGCATATATATGAAATGTTGTAGATAAAAGGAAGTACAATGAATATGACAAAAAAGATGTTCAAGTAACTCATAGACAGCATGAAAAGTTGTATGTCGGAACTGGGAGTCTTCAGTAAACAGGCCTGCAGATGTCAGAAAATGACCCCTGGAACTGAGGTTATGACTGGTTACAGGTGCTGAGAACTAAACCTGGGTCCTCAGCAAAAGGAACAATGCTTAATCACTGAGCCATGTCTCTAGCTTCTGTGCTGAGATTCTTGATGTAGATTCTGTATATAGGTTTTTTTTTTTATCAAATTTGGAAAATTTTGACTTTTTTTCTGAATATTTTTTTGCTTCTCTCCATGCTACAGGGCTCCAATGACCTGTATGTTAGATTTCTTGACGAGATCTCACATTCCATTGATGGTTTGCTCAATCCTCTTTTTTATTCTATTATTATGTTTGATAGTTTCTTTCATTATATCTTTTTTTTCCTTTTTAAATCAGCATTTTTCTGTGTAATCCTGGCTGTCCTAGAACTAGCTCTGAAGACCATACTAGCAAACTCAGAGATCCATCTGCCCCTGCCTCCTCAGTGCTTGGAATGCAGGTGTCCACACTGGAGGCCTCAATTTGAAAAATTCAGCTTTAACCAGGTAGAGCGAAGCTTGTTTCTCTGTTAAAAATGGAGAAATCGGCATAAAAGAAGTGCATGATGGGGGAACTTCTTATATTTCTCTTCTTCCACAGGCATATTCCTTGGAACCTCCACGAGCCAGCCGTGGGCCAGTTTCATTTCACTGAAAACTTGGACCTCTTGTACGTGTTTATACATTAATTCCTTGATTCTGACATTCAAATAGGTCTGTGCCTGGGGGATTGGATGAAAGATTAGGTACTTAGTTCTGCTATTTGGTTATTATGTTTTTGTTGTTGTTTGGAGGCAAAGTCTTACCATACAACTCTAGCTAGCCTGGAATTCTCGATGTAGACCAGGCTGGCCTTGAACTCACAGAGGTCTGCTTCCCTCTGCTTCCTTACTGCTGGAGTTAAATGTGTGTGTCACCAACCCTTAGCCTATAATTCTGCTTTAGTAGCCAGTCAAAAGCTCTAATAACTTTTTATATGGCTTGAAGCTTCCTTGAATGGGTTTATGGATTACATAGGCCACAGTCTGCTGTTACAAGTATGACCTAGGCCTTATTTTAGCCAGCATTCTACAGTGTCAGTCTATCATAAAGAACCTGCTCTCTTAGTTATAATAGCAGATTTCTGAGCTATAGTTTATAGTTTCTATGACCTGACAGAAATAGAACAATTTTTCATTAAAAAGATAATGACTGCTGGAGTATCGCCATTATCTTAGGGAAACTGTAGAGAGGAAAGCAAATACAACACGTTGAATCTATTACTGACTCAGTAAAAGGCACACTGGTAATGCTGGGGCTGAAGTTGTAAAGAAAATGAATGGGATGGAGCCATGTGCATCAGAGGCAAAGTCAAAGAATTGAAAGAACAGTGCGCATCACTCAAGGTGATGTTAAATGCTGTAACATGTAAGCCTCACACTCTTGTAAAAGTAGAGGTTTGTTTTTATTTAAATAGGATCTTCCCGACTGGTACATATTTCTCCTCCTATAAAGAATGATAGGAGAAATTCAGGGTCTTTCTGTCTTAAATCTTCAATAATATCTTCAAGTCACTGTCCCTTTGGATACTGAGCCCACAAGAGGAAGAGAGAGCATGAGAAAACAAGGAAGGGAGGGAGGGAAGGAGGGAGGGAGGAAGGAGAGCTGACATGCCATGCTGCTTTGGGGGTGAAGTTACTGTGACTGCTTTCTTTCCAGAACGTTCATCACCTTAGCTTCAGAGGAGGGGCTCTGGGTCATTCTGTGTGTGGGTCCCTACGTTGGCAGTGACTTAGACCTTGGAGGTTTGCCCAGGTGAGTTGTGCTCTGAAGTCCCTGGGTGGGAAGCACATTCACAGTGCCTTAGTTTTGTGCACACTTGGAAAATCTGCACCATTTTGTTTTTTGATGGCAGGTACTTGCAGGTATGGTTTTGAGTCTGGCTGGTTTTCTCGTTGTTAATACTATCAAAGTTTATGCATGTTGTAGCAGAACCATCTGTCAATGATGTTTTCCCTTTCCTAGCTGAGTGTTGTCCAGTAGGGCTAGGCTCTGCATCTCTTAATATGCACAAACACAAGTACTTTTAAATAGCTTTATGACTATCTCATTCTAGAATGGAGGTTGATACTTTTTTCCTGTAAAAGGCCAGATAGTAATCCCAGTTGAGGTAAGAGGATTGTTTTAAACTTGGGGCCATCCTAGGCTCCATAGTGACTATTAGGCTACTCAGTACTACACAGCAAGGTTTTGATACAAACGAAGTCCAGAGAGAAAATACTTTAGGCTTTCTGAGCCACCGGCAACTTTTGTAATTAGCCTGAAAACTGAAGTGAAAATATGTGAACAAGCGGGTACAATGGTGCCAACAAAACTACTTAATACGTAGACAGCAAGTCTGACTTGGCTTTCAGGCCATAGTTTGGGGAACTCTGCCCTTGGATTACAGTTACAAAGCCTCACCTGCCATCTTGGGGGTGCTGGGGTGTTTTGAATTGGCAGAGACAGCTCTTTCTTGAAGCTGATGACATTCTCCCATCTTACTGCTCTGTGTGGACATGCAAACGTGGGCCAAGTTTTAGATGTCCTTTGCTGGAACATTTCTTATCCCTGGTTCCCATCTGGAGTCTAAATCTTACCTTCTCAATCACAGCTGGTTACTCAAGGATCCAAATATGAAGCTGCGGACAACTTACAAGGGATTCACTACAGCCATGAATCGGTATTTCGACCAACTGGTTCCCAGGATAGCACAGTTCCAGGTAAAGCCCAGTCCTCATCTCTGCCCATAAGGGAAGTGATTGCCAGATTGATTTCTTGGCTAGTGCTTGCCACTTTCTGTGCTCTGCAAAGCAGAGAGCATATGCTGGCCACTGTATTTCTTTTAAAAAAATATTTATTTATTTATTTATTTATTTGTATTTTCTTTTAAAAAATATCTATCTATCTATCTATCTATCTATCTATCTATCTATCTATCTATGTGAATTGGTGTTTTTCCTGCATGTATAACTGTGTAAGGGTATCAGATCTTGGAATTACAGATAGTTGTTAGCTGCCATGTGGATGTTGGGACCTGAACTCAGGTCCTCTGGCAGAGCAGTTAGTGCTCTTAACCACTGAGCCATCTAGCAAAATTTTTGTTGTTTTAGGTTTTTTTTTTTTTTTTGCTTTTTAAGTCAGGGTTTCTCTGTGTAGTTTTGGAGCCTGTCCTGGAATTCACCAGGCTAGCCCCGAGCTCACACAGATTCACCTGGCTCTGTCGCTCCCTGTGTGCTCGGATTAAAGGCTTGTGGAACCACTGCTGCCTGGCCACTGTATGTTAACAGCCAGGAATTAATTCCAGTTACTTAGCTAAGAAAGCTTCTGGCTTTAGACTTTAATTGGGCATGATGGTGCATGCTGTAATCCCAGCCTCTGACCATAGAAGTGAAAGGCTACATTGAGATCTTATCTCAAAGTGAGGACAGGTTCTGGATTTCATTACTCTTCTTTTGCCTTTCCACACCAAGTGCTCAGCTCTCATCTGCCCTTCCTCTCCCAGGGTACTTGGAAGAACATTCTGTGTCTTTACCCTGACTTGCTGGTTATTAGCTTGCACATGATTATAGCAACTTTTAGAAAGGAAAACATTTAGTGAGGGCTGGCTTGCAGTTCAGAGGTTTATCCATTATCATCATGGTGGTATGCAGTCAGATATGGCACTGAAGAGGCAGCTTAGAGTTCTTTCTACATCTGGATCTGCAGGCAGCAGAGTGCAACAGTGACATATTGGCCAAGCTTGCATGTCTGAGACTTCAAAGCCCACTTCCCTAGTAACACACCTTCTCCAACAAAGCCACATCTATTCCAACAAGACCACATCTCCTCATAGTGCCACTCTATGGGCTATGAGGGCCTTTTTATTCAAATTGCCACAACATCTGTTAGATATCAAGCTTTACATAAGAAATCAGTATTTAGTCAACTTGTTTTATCTCCATAGTAATTATTTTATGTTCATATATATTAAGTGGAGGCAATGCCAAAACTTGCATCTGTCTAGATGAATGTGTCACACGGTTGAACTTGTTGGGAATAGACTAACTATAACTCTGCAAGGAAGACATTAAAACTCCTAAGTGACAAAATAACACAAACCAGTGCACATTTGGGAGATAGGAGAGAGAGATTTTCAGAGTTATAACCACATGTGGCTACTTAAATTAATGTAAACAAAGTAATGCACACTCAAGTTTGCAGGTCACACTCTTCTCCCTCACTGTACCAATAACTATGAACAGCTGGTTGCTATACATATGGTCAGTACAAAAATAGAAGCTTAGGTTAGAAATGTAGCTCAATTGGTAGTGTTCTCGCCTTCCACAAAAGCCCCAGGTTCAATCAATCCTCATTGTCTCATAAAGCATAATACCAGATTCCAAGACTGTAATCCCAGAAGGTGGAGGCAGAAGGGCCAGAAGTTCAAGACTGTCTTCCTGATTTAAGAAGTTTGAGACCAGTTTTTGATACAAGAGACCATGCCTCAAAAATTAAAAACAAAGCCATATATGATGGTGTACATCTTTAATCTTAACACTTGGGGGATGGAGAGAGATAGGCAGACCTATATGAGCTCAAGGACAAACTGTCTACATAGTAAAATCTACATAGAGAAGAAGCTGTCTTCAGAAAAGAACAGCACAGAACAGAATCTAGGACTTTTTCATTTTTGCTAGCCTTGTGTGCTCACTCTTCCTAATTTCGGGTACTGCAGTCTTAAAATTTCAACCTGGAAATTGCTAAGTGAGTTTTTACCTCATGCAGGGCCTGGTAACATTGAGAGGCCTTGGAAACATTCTCCTGTAGCCCCCTGAGTCAGTACTTTCTTACTACTGAGATTCCTCCAATACATCAATCAGATTTATATTTCAGCTCTTCTGCCTCAGAACATTCCGGGAACTGACAGCGTCTGGATTTTTCTTCTTTTCTTGTCTTCACTGGAGAGATAAGGAATGAAAGGAGGAAAGAAAGAAGCTGATTTTGAGAGTCTTTCAAAATGTGTCAGCTGGGGACATGCACTTTAGAAAGTTAAAAGGCACCTTCTCTTTTTGTGGGAGTCTTTTTAAACTATCCTGCCAAGTAACTTAGTGCTTAAGTGTTTGGTTCTTGCTCAATATCTTCTGATGTCAACACTGTCTGTAGTTTCTGCTCATTATTATGGTCAGGTTTGGGTTCACAGCACTTCAGTCATACGATTGCATAGTCCTGGATGGTCCCACAGTGCTAACTACATCATGGCATGGAGCTGAATCCTTTATAGTGTTTCGCCCTATTCGACAGGTGAAGCCCCTTATGGTTGGTTATCCTACATGCTCCTGAAAGAAGTTCAAGGAAATATTTTATAAGTTTGGCTATGAAGGTGAAGAGAGCAAGACAGTCTTAACTAGAACAGCCGATGGTCCAGGCAAGTTAGTTTTAACATAGGGTTTTAAGGCATTTTAAATGGAGTTTAGATGGGTGAAGGTGCCAACAGCAGTGTCCCCTCAATGCAAAGCTCCTGAGAGATGGAAAGGGTGACTCTAGAAGTTATAGACCTCATGATTAATATGAAAGACTATGGGGAAATGGTATTAAAAGGAATATTTTAAAAGGAATGATTTTGGAAGTATTTGACTTCCAAATAGAGCCACTGATGTTGTTGGGTGAGGGAAATGACCAGCACTGTGGTTCAGTCTGGGGTTGGGTATGGTGTTTTTATGTGTGTGCTCAGGATTCAGAAAATTCAGTCTTTTCCCACCAGTATCTCACTCTTATATTCTTATCTCCTTGACCCTCAGTATGGAAAAGGAGGCCCTATCATTGCAGTGCAAATTGAGAATGAATATGGCTCCTACTATATGGATAGAAAATATATGGCATATGTAAAAATGGTAAGTGAATGTTCAACTTTGCTAGCTTCTCATAGTTTGTTATATTGTGGAGCAAACATATCCCGAATACCTCTAGCTTGCCTGGAACTGTGACATGTGAAGGTGTATAGGCTCCAGTTTTATTTTTGATTTTTGGTTATATTCTAGTCACTGGGCTGGAAATAACACAGATGGCTCTAATATAAGGCTGAGACCCATACGAGGACAGCTTTACTTTCTACGAATATCTCAGCTGCTTCCTTTTGGGTGACATTTAATATGTACTCTTTCATTCTTTTACTTTCAGAGGTATCCATCTACTTAGGATTCTTATAGGTAGTAAATAATGTTCACAGCAAGGTTTGTTGTTGAGTTTGGAGAGGTGGAGATCAGAGGGTCAATAGTTCAGGGTCACCCCCAGCTATATAGTGAGTGTGAAGTCAGCCTGGGTGACATGAGACTGTCTCAAAACACTCCTTCCTTAGTTTATTTTTCTGTGGCTGTGATAAAAAAATTCCAACAAAAGCAGTTTAAGGTGGAAAAGACTTATTTTTGCTCATGGTTCATATTTCAAGCAATCAAGCCTGGGAAGTAAAAGCAGCTGGAGCTTGGAACAATGGCTTATTTTACATCTGTGGCCAGGAAACAGAGAAAGGAAGGCTTGTATGCTAGCGCTTAGCTTGCTTTCTGCATTTTACATGGTGCAGGGTCCCCTGCCCGAGAATGATTGTGCTCACAAGTCAGATGGTTCTTCCTATTTCAGTCAATGTAATTGAGACAATCCTCCGTAGGATTCAAGGCCCATTCATCAGGAGATTCCAGAGCCTGGCAGGTTGATAGTGAACAATAGCCATCCTAACCAAACACTTTTGTGAATGAGGAATTAGCTTGTTTATACTCGTTGCTAATACATTTGTACTAGACCTATTATGCCACGTTCTGTGACACACCCCTTTCTTCCTGCTTTCATGATGACTTCAAATTTTTCATCCTCCTAACTCCACCTCCCAAGGGCTAGGATTCTTGGCGACTGTCACTATATTCAATCTATGTGTCAAGGCTTTGTGGGTGATCCACCAAGCACTCAACCAACAGAGCTATATACCCAGCTTATAGAAATAAATTATAAATGGTTTTAAGTTTTTAAAACATAATGTTTTTATTTGGGTGTCTGTGTGTCAGGGTATGTGTTCTGCCATGTACTTGTGGCAGTCAGAGGGCAGTGAGTCAATTCTCTTCTCCTGCCACACAGGACTCAGGGATTTAATTCAATTCAACAGGCTCATCAGTAAGAGCTATTACCTGCCCAGCCATCTCTAGGCACTAGTTTCTTGTTTACTGAATATTTTTACCATCCCGTTTTCCAAATTATCTACCAACAGAAAGCAGCACTGGATGCCAATCTTCTTTCCTTACTGGGACCTCAGTTCCTTACATCCTGTCACGGTCTAGGTGCTCCAACTAAGTCTTTTTAGGAACTATTTCGTCCAGCTGTGGAGTTGTGATAGAAAGGTCAGTGGGAATAAAAGCAGCCCACTGTCTATAGAAGTGGAATCCATTTCTGTCTGTGTAAGCTGATATCAACACCACTTTTTATTCTCAGGCTTTCTGGTTTGTCTGTACAGTCACCCACCAATACCACACTGCTCATTGGAGAGGGATAAAGTACTGAATCTTCATCAGACCTATTGTAAATCAGGGTACAGTGACCCAGAGTGATAAGTGACCCTCTGGCTCCTCTAACCTGAGTGGCTTTTCTGCTTCCCCTAGTATTTAAAATAGTCTTATAGAAACCAACCATTTTCTGATACCAACAAAAGATGGGTGAAGTCTAAGAATTTTTTTCCCTTTCAGAATATTTTGTTTTGAAAGGCCCAATAGGATACACATTTGACTTCTCTTAGAACCTGCATCTCAATATTTTGTCCCTCAAATTCCCAAAGTCCCCTCATCTCTTCTCTGTCTTAATGGAGAGTATTTCCTGGAGTGACTGTAATCAAACTAGAAACATTTAAGGTTTGTGCAGGTCACAGTACCAGCGTGAATGAATTAAGCCACAATTTACCTGCTCTGCCCACTGGCTGAAGAAACTATCCTGTGGATTTGGCTCACATCAATATCCTTACGGTATCTGTGGGCAGCATGAACAGAAGCATTCATTTTTCTGCTCTCTGGCTTGGGGAAACCCCTGGTGGTCCTTTGGGGAAAGCATTGCATTGAGTGATATACCTGCCCTTTTTCCTGTTCTGTGAGGTTTAGAATTGGAACTGTTGTTGAGGAATGTAACCGAGGCAGGACTCACAATTTTGTTTTAACTTAAAAGTAGTTACATGGAGAATGAAGCCTTCCTTGCTGTGTCTCAACTTCACCGTGGTATTTCCATTGTCATAGGTTTTTTTTTTTCCTAACCCTAGGCAGAAGCAATCTTATGGGTCCAAGGGCAAGCTGTTTTTCTTACTGAATTTCTCCTTAGGCTTTAGTGTCAAGAGGCATCAGTGAGCTGCTCATGACTGCAGATGATGGTCTGAATCTGAGAAAGGGCCACTTGAAAAACGGTATGGTACTGGTTGCATTGATTTCTATACTGGTCAAGTTGAAAAAGCACAGGCCTTTCTATGCTTTCTCCTTCCATTTCCTGGTGGTAAGAACTTGTGGTCAAAACTGAGTTAGGAAGTGGGACCCAGTCTTGCTTCACATCAGCTGTTATGCCCTGAGTGTACTCCACCCTTTCAGACTTTCAGTGGCCTAGCACAGGGTCCAACTGTGGCACAAATAAAAGGTGTCTCCTGACAGTGTCCTTGATTAAACAACAGAGAATAGAGGAGTTTCCGAGTCATGGATACAAACGTGGTACTTCCCTGAGCAAATGATTACAGAGAATAAAAGCAGGGTTGGGAGTTGGGTGAGAGATGGATGTTTCAGGGGTGGAGCATTTTCTTAACATGTGCCCATGAGGTCAACCTCCCAAAGAAGAAAAAAATGAATGCATAGGGACCAAGACATTTTTAAATTTAGGCCTTTTCTTTTTCCATTTTACTTACCAACTGCAGTTTCCCCTTCTCCCCTTCCTGATCCCCCCACTTCCTTTCACTCCCTCTAACCACCCCTCAGAGACGGTAAGGTCTCTCTCATGAGGAGCCATCCAAGTCTGGCATATCAAGTTGAAGCAGAACCAAGCGCCTCTCCTCTGCTCAAGTCTGAGCAAGGTATTCCTTCATAGGAAGTAGGCTCCAAAAAGCCAGTTCATGCACTAGGGATAAATCCTGGTCCTCTTCTAGGAGCCCCACAAATTGATCAAGCCACACAACTGTTACCCATATTCAGAGGGCCTAGTCTGGGCTCATGCAGGTACCCCAGTAGTCAGTTCAGAGTCTGTGAGCTTCCAGTAGCTTAAGTCAGCTGCCTTTGTGGGTTTTCCCATGATGATCTTGACTCTCTCTTGCTCATATAATCCCTCCTCCCTCTCTTTGACTAGAATCCAGGAGCTTTGGCCTAGTGCTTAGTTGTGGATCTCTGCATGTGCTTTCATCAGTTACTGGGTGAAGGTTCTATGGTGACAATTTGGGTGTTCATCAATCTGATTACAGGGGAAGGCCAGTTTAGGAACCCTTTCCACTATTGCTAGGCGTCTTAGCTTGGGTCATCCTTGTGGATTCCTGGGAATTTCCTTAGCACCAGGTTTTTCCCTATCCCCATAATGCCTCCCTCTGTCAAGGTACCTCTTTTCTTGCGCTCTCTCTCTCTCTCTCCTCTCTCTCTCTCTCTCTCTCTCTCTCTCTCTCTCTCAGTTCATCAATTCTGTTCCCCCTTGTTTTCATCTCTCTCCCTGATGCGCTCCCAGTGTACTCAGGAGATCTCATCTATTTCCCCTTCAGAGGGTGATCCATGGGTCCCTCTTAGGGTCCTCCTTTTTATCTAGCATCTCTGGGGTTGTGGATTGTAGTCTTTTTATCCTTTGCTTTACATCTAATATCCACTTATGAGTGAATACATACCATGTTCGTTTTTCTGGATCTGGATTCCTCACTCAGGATGTGTTTTTTTTTTCTTTCTATTTTTATCTATTTGCCTGCAAAATTTCATGTCATTGGATTTTTTCCCCCATAGAGAAGTACTCAATTGTGTAAATGTATCACATTTTTTTTTTATTCAGATTTTGGTTGAGGAATATCTGGGTTGTTTCCAGGTTCTAGATTTTAGAAATAATGCTACTATAAACAACAAGTATTATTGTGGTATTATTGATCATCCTTTGGGTATGCCCAAGAGTAGTGGTGTTGTGTCTTGAGGTAGATTGATTCCCAGTTTTCTGAGAAACCAAGACTGAGAAAAGCTATTTCTGAGATTCCTTCTTCTAAGCAATTTTGTCAGCTCCATTCTCTCCTGATGCTTTTGTCCCTGGCTGGTTTTGGCCCTTTTTAGTTGTAGCTGGAAGGTTAGAACAGTGTTCTGAACTTGAAGCCAAGCATAAAAGAGATCCTGGGTTTGACCACCACAACCAAAAAAGTCAAGTTTTAGAGTTTCAATTTTTTCATTTGCTTTTCATCTTTTAATTTGTGTCATGGGCCATATTTTAACCACCTTTTTTAACTTTCAAGATTATCACTTTAAGTTGTAAGTGAAGAGCCACGTGTGAAATCCTGTTGTATGTGCTTATGTGGCTATAAGTGTAGCATTATACTTTTATCGACATCTCAGGCTATGGAAGTACTGAAGTCCTGAAGGGAATCTGGGAGGCCTATGTCCAAGAGATGTGGCCCAGACTCTGCAGCCTGGCTCTTGGAGAGTCTTGAACCCTTACCCCATGTGGTCATGACAGGAACTCATGTCTGTTCTTTCTACCCACAGTGCTGGCCACTGTCCACATGAAGAATATAAAGAAAAAAACATATGAAGATCTCAATGCCATTCAAGTAAAGGCCTTTCTGAAATGACCGCCACTTTGCTTCTTGCCCTACCCTGGACTTCTTGGTTTATTTATTGAGGAAAATCTTAGTAGTAATTAGTTTAGTTAAAATATGCATCTGCAGTGTCCTTAAATATCTTTTCCAGGTGGTTTTAAGTTTCACCTGTAGAAATCTGGAACACTTGGTCCATATGCCATAGTGTTGGCGTACTGTAACCCCACTCTTGTTCACTCTGGTTTCCAGGGCATTTCTTTTTGTTAGTAGAAAGCCTAGCACCTGTCATAATCCTTTCACCAATGCACCCCCCCCCACATAGAATTGAACACTTTTCTCTGTGTCTAGTGTATCTTACTAGACCTCCACTGTGGTCATCCTGGAGAATGAAAAGATGTTATTTTTAGAAATTTCCAAATTCTACTTTTAGGATGTCTTGGAAGGGTGATATTGAAATGGCAGTTGATCCCCCTCTTTCCTCAAAAAGCTTGGAAAAGATGAAATCAGTATAATCACACAAGGAGACCATGTGATTGGAAAGAGGGTGTGAAAATGGAAGAGTGGAATTCTGAGCTCCTGGGATGTGGCACGGGTGCTTTCAGTTAGAGCACATGAAGCTTAGTGCTTCACAGTTCCCTTGCAGGCAGTTCAGGGCTTCAGAACTGCAGAAGAGCTTCCTAAATTTATGTTTTCCCCCTACAGGGCAGAAGCCCTATACTGATGATGGTATATACAACAAACTCTTTTGACACGTGGGGAGCTCTCCGCCACTTTGGAGATCCACAGAGTGAGTCCTCCTTACTAAATTTTTAAGGGAGTCATGTGATGCCAGTGGCATTGCTCTGGTTTTTTTTTTTTCTCTAGCTAGCTAGTGTACTTCAGGTCTAGGGACAAGACTCTCAGATGTTGTATCATATAAATATGAACTTAGGTAAGTGCATACCTTCTGGACATCTGCTCAGATGGGAGTTACCATAGAGTGTAAATACCTCTGGGGGCACTAAGTTTCTGTAGTTTTCCTTAAAAAAATACACTTTACCAAAGCTATAAGAATAATGAGAATGAATTGTTCTGTGAGATAGAAATACAATGAAGATGTGCTGAGTACAAAAGCAGAAAGTTATATAACCCAAACTCAGCTGATTTTAACTCATCATACTCTTATGCTGAGTTAGATGATGGATGATGACCATTTAAATGGAGTTGAAGGTAAATGTGAACAGTGCCATCATTTTAGATTGGTCACTAAGAAGTTGGTAGGAAGTGCTTCAGATATAGTAAGCTGGACATAAGTATACCCCTAAAAAGTCATGAGCAATATTTAATATACAATTTGTATGCTAGAAAGATTCACCTAAATATGAAACCTAGAGAAAGAAGTAATAAGTGATTTTGAATCATGAAAACAAACACTGCCAACTGCTCTAACCAGTCCTGGCTCATCTAACATGTTTTTCTGGGTATGCGATCTAGCCGACATTGAAGATTTCATGTCTAGGTAGTTTAAACATCCATTAAAAACTCTGAATTCTTAAATCCTAATCCCATCCCTGCATCCCCCTTTCTTCCTATCTTTCTGCAGTGCTGATGAAGGATGTGCAAGAGATGTTCATTCTTGGGTTCTCTTTCAACTTCTACATGTTCCATGGTGGCACCAACTTTGGCTTCATAGGTGGAGCTCAGTATTCAGATGGTTATCAACCTGTAGTAACCAGCTATGGCAAGTACTTGGCCTCCAGAATTATCTCTAATCTAGGCTGCTCCCCTGTTGAGTCTGAAATATAATAGGGTGGGCCCCTGAGGGAAACCTACGGAACTCTTCTTCAGTTTTGACTTTCTGTATGTTGTGTACTGAAGATTTAGTATTTGTTTGAGTTCACACTAGATAGTGAGGTCTTGCCTTTCTAGGACTTTGTGAGCAATGGGGTTAGTAGCTTAGTCCTGCTGCATTGAACCTTTCTTTGTCTGTTGCTTTGATTCTCCTAGGAGTACCAGAGTATCCACAAATGAATCTTTCTTAGCCTCTGTCTTAGTTAGGGTTTTTATTTTTGTGAAGAGACACCATAACAGCAGTTTTTAGTAAGGAAAACATTTAATTGGTGCTGACTTGTGGGTTTCAGAGGTTTAGTCCATTATCATCATGGTGGAAAGTGTGGTGGTGTGCAGACAGATGTGGTACCAGAGAAGGAGCTGAGAGTTTTGCATCTTGACTTGTAGGCCACAGGAAGTGGTCTGAGACACTGGACATGGCTTGAGCATATATGTGACCTGAAAGCTCGCCTCCACAGTGACACACAAAGTCACACCTCCTAATAGTGCCACTCTTTATGAGTTTATGGGGGTCAATTATATTCAGACTACCACAGCTTCCATATCTCTCAAGAGACCAAGTGGGAAACTGAAGATAAAATAGAGCCAATAGTTTATTTAGAAACCCAAGATCTCTATTTCTTCCACTTCCTTCCTGCTCTTGATTCTTTTTAACATAATCATTCTGACAGGTGTATCCTGGTGTCTCATGCTTTTAATTTGCATCTTTCTAATAACTAATGATTTTGAATATATTTTCATTTGCTGATTTGCCATTTGTTTGAATTAATATTTGTTTGTTTGTTTGTTTGTTTATTTATTTATTTTGGTGACGTATCTATCTACATCTTTGTTCCACTTTATTTTAAAATGGGTTACTTCTTTGTTTTCGTAATTTTTAAAATTAAAAAAATCTCTGAGCTCCAAATATAAGGCCTTTGTTAAAAATATACTTTGCAAATATTTTCTGACAGTGTGTAGCCTATCTTTTAATTACTGTCATAATAGATTTTGAATATCAGAAATTTTAATTTTTAATAAAGTATTAATTTATTAAAAAGAAGTTAGGCCAGGTGCTAGTGTTTCAGGGCCAAGGCTACACAGATAAACCCTGTCTCAAGAAGTGGAGGAGGGAGAGGAAGAACAAGAGTGAGAACAAGAACAAAAATAAGAATAAGAACAAGAGTAAGAAGAACAAGAAGAAAAAATGAAGAACAGAAAGAGCAGGAACAGAAAGAGCAGGAACAGAAAGAACAGGAACAGAAAGAACAGGAACAGAAAGAGCAGGAACAGAAAGAGCAGGAACAGAAAGAGCAGGAACAGAAAGAGCAGGAACAGAAAGA
>PVIH01012200.1:0-64735 GCA_004025045.1 Sigmodon hispidus
TCTTGAGGGAGGGGGGAAAGAACTGGATTTGGCCAGAAGTGGAGACTGATCTAAGCATTACTGGGTCAGTGGGACCATAGGACTGTCTGCTCCCTGCCCAGGGAGGGGATGGGGAGTTGCAGAGGAAAAAAATGACCAGATGTGTTGGGAGGGGGAAGAGACCTTGAATAAGGATATACAGGGATGGAAAAAAAAACAAAAATTCAGAGGGAAAGATGAACACAAAGAAAATATAGGTGTAGCAATCTTATTTGTATTTCTTCCCTTGATAAGCCATGCTTATCATTCTTATCCTCTGTATAGTTATTGTTAACTCTTCCACATTTTAAATTCTTTTTACTGTGTTTTTTTTGATAAATACAAAATAAAGAAGGAAGAAAAAAATAAAATAAAATAAACAAAAATAAATAAATAAAAATAAATAAAAAATCAACAACAAAAAAAACCAAATGCATGCCACTACACCTGGAATTTTTATGTGAGTTCTAGAGATTAAATTCTGGTCCTTATGCATAGTTATAAGGTAAAAACTATTGAATATAAGCTAGTCCACTATCCCAGGTCTTGTAAATTTCAGGTAAGATTCTTTCATTGTGAACTTAAAACAAAGGTAAAGAGTTACTATGGTTTAACAGGTTAATCTAACTACCAAGATGTGAGATAAGTGGTCAGGGAAGTGCTTGTTGTAGTAAATGCTCCTGGGTAGTGGTCAAGAAGGCTTTTGAAGAGAAATTTTCTTAAGAATAAAAAGAGAATTGACAATGTGGTGATTTGAATGAAAATGTCCCCAAAGACCAACAGGGAGTGGCACAAGTGGAAGGTATGGATTGTTGGAGTAGGAATGCCCTTGTTGGAGGAAACGTATCACTGAGGTTGGACTTTGAAGTTTCAGAAGCTCAAGCTAGGCCCAGTGACTCACTGTCCCTTCCTGCTGCCTGTGAACCCAGATGTAGAACTCTCAGCTACTTCTCCAGTAATGTATCTGCCTGCCTGCTGCTATGTTTCTCACAATGACAATAATGAACTAAATTGTTGAACTGTGAGTTAGGCCCAATTAAATGTTTTACTTTATAAGAGTTACCATGGTCATGGTGTCTCTTCACAGCAATAGAAACCCTAACTAAGACAGACAATATTTGGAAATAGTTCAATTATACATTTCTTAAGACAAGTTACATTATTTTATTCAATCCTTGATGGCTCTGAGAATGTCAATGGCACATATAGGTATCAAGAATTTGTACTAGTATTCAAATCTGATTCTTTAAAAGTGTCAAGTTCATCTTAATATGGCATGAACTGATAGTAAATGCTGTTTTGCCTTTTGATTTATAATTTTAATTTACAGCATTTAGCTGTTCAATTTGATAACTAAGTTAACAATTTTCACACCTAGGAATCACTGACTTGTTTATCTATCTTACAAATGAAGCCATATTAAGAAATATTAAAGATGTATCCCTTGATAACCAAAAACTAATGTGTCTAGGTTAGTTATTTGTCATCTTGATACAGCTAGAGTTTTTTGGAAATAGAAACCTCAGCTGAGATTCTCTGTAGGCAAGTCTGTAGGGCATTTCTTGATTAATGGTTGATGTGTGAGAGCCCAGCTTCTTGAGAGCAGTGTCACTCTTGGGCAGGTAGTCTTGAACTGCAGACACAAGCAGGTTGAGTAAACAAACCATAAAGAACAAGTTGGTAGGCAGCATTTCTCCATGCTCTCTGCTTTAGTTTCTGTCTCTAGGTTACTGCCTTGATTTCCTGTCCTGACTTCTCTTACTGATAGATTTAGATATGGAAGTGTAAGTGGAATGAATCTTTTCCTTCCCATGTTGCTTTTGGTCATGGTGTTTTATCACAGCACTACAAACTCTAACTAAGACATGATATGACACTTACCATTAGTTCTTATCCACGTTACTACATGCTGGACTGTCATGTACAATTAAGACTTGTTCTCTTGCTGGAGAACATCTAAAAACATCAACACTAGACAATAAGACAATCAGGCAGTGAGAAAAGACAAAGGTTACTTTATAAATCAAGCACCTCCAGCCATGACCCTCTTTGTCAACTAAATTAAATTGCTTGTCAATTATAACTTTAGTCCCATTTGGTCTCCTTATATAGGCACACTGTATTAAGAAACTCATAGAGTTGCTTCTACTTTCCCATAATGTCTAGCCTCAAGAGAACCTCTTTCCTTAAATCCTTCCTCAATTCCTCCTTCAATTCTAAATCCTTAAATAGGTTCTTCCAAATATTCTCTCTCTGAGATGCATCATGATTATCATGATTCCCTGGATATACTTTGCTTCCCAATACAACAAATAACAGGCCCAGGTTGCTTGACTATATACAAGTACATACTATTGAATAGAACTGACACCTGATTCTCATAATAAGATCTATTCTGCAAGCTTTCTGTTGCTCAGAATATCTGGTAAACAGTCAGTAGAGAGAGCACCCTCTCCTTGGGTGGGTGCTGTATGAAATAGATTCTTTTTCTTCTTAAAGAACTTCCAGTCCTAATTTAAATTTCTGGATATTAGTAGCTAGGTTTCCACATTTGAGCCTCTTTAGACAGAAAGGACTCTCAGAGGGAGTGTAGGATTAATATAAATAACACATTGTCAGGAACTTTAGCTTCCAGTTTAATCTCTGGTGGTCAAAAGTGTTTGTAGCCATGGTCAAATTGTTTGACCTCTTTAGGCATTAAAGATTCAGCTGCAAAGTGAGAGAGTTGGATAATAGGAGACTCACGGGTTCTTTTGAACTCTAATATGGTGGTTCTAATCCTCGAGAGTCACACTGGGGATATCATCTGCTCATATGTATGACTATATATTTCTAAGGCATTTTGTGATGTGAATCATCTCAAATACTTAACTTTTCAAAGATACCCAAAGTACATAAAGGTAAAGTTTGTAATTTTCTTCAGAAATATTTGCAAACAGATGGCTAACATAATTGTTTCTGGTTTAAAAGCAGACACTGTTAAAATATAATAAGAAGCAGATAAATCTGCAGAAACTCTCTTAGCTCTATCTCTAGAGGATCAATGCTAATAAGTCAAATTAGTCATTTTTATTTAGGAGATATAAAAAGGCATATGGTTTCATGTTGTACCAGCTGTCATAAATTTGGGAGAAAAGTGTTGCTTACAAAGCTTCCAGGGGGAATGATTTTTTGAATCATTTTAACCTTTACAGCTTACAACACCAGTTGGCATCCTTTATTTGTAAACTCTTATTTTGGTCTGAATTATCTTTAACAATAAAGGTTAAGCAAAAAGGAAAAACAAACATCTAGGAGAAAAACAACTAGTCTACTGTCTAGGGGAGTACTTGTTATAGATAGCTTTTATATGGAAGCAAATCTTTTCTTATAAATATAAAATGTGTAATGTTGAAATGTATTAAAAGACTTATTTTCAAATGAAAGGGGGAATTCTACAATATTGTCCTCTATTGTTTAAGCCTAATGCATTGTATGAATTACAATGAATGCATACTTCACATGCATGTGTTAAATTTCGTTATTTATATGCAAAGTCCTTTCAGGTTTTGGTCTCCACTGCCTTTTCATGTTGAACTGTGGTTGTATAGTTAAAAGATTTTTCATTTTCTGGAGTTTATTCTTTGGAGAGTTTCTCTATTCTTCCTTTTTTTTCCTTCTATTCCTTTAAAAATTTTTATTTAAAGTGATGATTATCACTTTAATCAGATTAGAAAACACTTAGGTCATTAATGAAACATGTTTCTGGGTGTGTTCGTGAGGGCTCTTCCAAAGCACTGCATATGGGTAGCCTCATCCCATAGACTGGAACACTAGCACAAATGAAAAAGGAAAAGGAAAGCCAGATGGGCATTAGCATTGGATTTCTAATGTGGTACTGTGTGATCAAGCAGCCACTTTCTTCTTACTATTATGAATAAAGACTCACATTTTATTCATGTACCCCCTTATTCAAACTCCCTTTCCCTCCCACCCTTCCCTGTCACTCTCTCTTCTCCCCATTCCCTTATCTCCCCGTCAGGGCAGGAGGTCCCAAGGTACCAAGGTGGCTTAGTTCAACATCCACTCCAAGCAAATACACTTTCCTCACCCCAACATCAAGACTGGGTCAGGTGTTCCTCTGGAGGGAATGGGCTCCAAGGTGTCTGTACAAGGTGCTTCAGATCCCAAGCTGTTCAGTGGTTGTGGCTTGCAGTTTAGGAATGATTTGCTTTTTGTTTAAAGTCCACTAGTGAGTGAGTACATCTCCTGCTTATCTTTTCTGGGTTTGTGATACCTTGTTTAGGAGGATATTCTCCAAATCAATCTATTTGCCTGCAAATTATAGGATATCATTTTTTCTTACTACTGAGTGGTACTCCATTGTGTAGATGTACCACAGATTGTTAATTCATTCTTAAATTGAGAGGCATCTAGGTTGTTTCCAGGTTCTTGCTATTATGAATAATGCTGCTATGGAAATAATTGAGCTAATGCTTTTGGAGTACGAATGTGCATTTTCTGGGTATATACCTGATAGTAGAATTGTTAGATCCTTGGCGAGACTTGATTCCCAGTTTTCTGAGAAACCACCATATTTCATTCCAGAGTGGCTGAACAAGCTGACACTCCCACCAATAATGGAAACCTTGCTATGAAACCTTTCCAGCATAGGCTGTCATCTGTTTCTTTAATCTTAGCTATTCTGACAAGTGTAAGGTGGTATCTTCAAGATGTTTTGATTAGCATTTCTTTGATGGCTAAAAATGTTGAGCACTTTTTCAAGTGCCTTTCATCCATTTGTAATTCTTCAGCTGAGTTCCCTTTTTAGTTCCTAACCCCAGTTTTTGATTGGATTATTCTAGTCTCTTGAGTTCTCTTTGTATTTTAGAGATCAGTCCTGTGTCACTTGTAGGGTTGGTGAAAATCTTTCCTATTCTGTAGGTTGTTGTTTTGTCTTATTGACTGTGTCCTTGGCTTTACAGAAGCTTTTCAGTTTCAGGAGGTCCCAATTATTGATTGTTGTTCTTAGTGTCTGTGCTACTGGTGTTATATTTAGGAAGTGGTCACCTGTGCCAATGTGTTGGAGGGTATTTCCCACTTTCTTTTCTATCAAGTTCAGTGTGGCTGGGTTTATGTTGAGGTCTTTGATACACTTGGATTTGAGTTTTGTACACGGTGATAGGTTTAGATCTATTTGCATTTTTCTACACACTACCATCATTCAGTTTTGCCAAAACCTTTGTTGAAGATGCTATCTTTTTTCCATTGAATATTTTGGGCATCTTTTTCAAAGATCAGGTGTTCATAGGTTTTTGGGTTAGTGTCGAGATCTTCACTTCAATTCCATTGATCCATAAGTCTGTTTTATGCCAGTAACAGACTGTTTTTATTACTGTAGCTGTAGAATAAAACTTGAAATCAAGAACAGTGATGGCTCCTGAGGTTCTTTTGTTAAGCAAGATTGTTTTGGCAATCCTGGCATTCCTGTTATCCCAAATGAAATTGAGTGTTATTGTTTCAAGGTCTGTAAAAAATTGTATTGTGATTTTGATGGGGATTGCATTTAATCTGTAGATTGCTTTTGGTAGGATTACTATTTTTACTATGCTGATCTTGCATATTCAGGAACATGGGAGACCTTTTCATTTTCTGATATCATTTTCAGTATCTTTCTTCAGTGATTTAAAGTTTTTGTTTAAACAGATCTGTTACTTTTTGGTTATATTTACTCAAAGGTATTTAATGCTATTTGCAGCTATTATAAAGGGTGATGTTTCCCTTATTTCTTTCTCAGCCCTTTTATCTTTAGTGTATAGGAGGGGTACTCATTTTTTTTAGTTAACCTTATATCCTGCTACATTGCTGAAGGTGTTTATCAGCTGTAGACGTTCCCTGGTAGAATTTTAAGGATCACTTCTGTATGTAAGTGCATATCATCTTCAACTATAGTTTCACTTCTTTTCCAATTTTGTATCTCTTTAATCTCCTTTTGTTCTCTTATTGTTTTAGCTAAAACTTCAAGAACTATATTGAATAGAAAAGAGGAAAGAGGACAGCCTTGTCTAGTTCCTGATTTTTGTGGGATTTCTTTGGATTTTTGTCCATTTAGTTTGATGTTGGCTGTTGGCTTCTTGTAAATGACCTTTATCATATTTAGATATTTTCCCTATATTCCTGATCTCTCCAGGACTTTTATCATAAAGGAGTGTTAAATTTTGTCAAAGGCTTTTTCAACATGTAAGTATATAATCATGTGGATCCTTTCCTTCAGTTTGTTGGATGGATAACATTTACTTTTTTTTATATGTTGAAACATCTCTGCATTTCTGGGATGAAGCATACTTCATTGTGGTGGATGATATTTTTTATATGTTGTTGTGTATGGTTTGCAAGAATTTTGTTGAGAATTTTTGCATCAATAGTCCTGAGGAAAATTGGTCTATAATTTTCTTTCTTTGTTGCATCTTTGAGTGGCTTGAGTATTATGGTAATTGTGGCCTCATAAAGAGTTGGGCAATATTCCTTCAGTTTCTACTGTATGAAACAGTTTGAAGACCAGTAGTTCTTCTTTGAATGTCTGGTAGAACTCTGCAGTGAAACCATCTGGACTTGGACTTTATAACCTGATAATTCTCTGGATTTCTTGATATGTTGTTATATCCCCTTTTTCATTTCTGATTTTGTTGATTTGGATATTCTCTCTCATTTTTTTTTTTAGTTTGAATAAGGGTTTATCTATCTTGTTGACTTTCCCAAACAACCAACCCTTTGATTCATTGATTCTTTGTATTGTTCTTTTTGTTTCAATTGTATTGATTTCAGCTCTAAGCTTGATTATTTTCTGACATCTACTCCTTCTAGGTTAGTTTGCTTCTAATTGTTCTAAGGTTGTCAACTGCCCTGTTAATTCTCTAGTGTGGGATTTCTGTATGTTTTTCATATAGGCATCTAGTGCTATGAATTTTCATCTTAAGACTGCTTTCATTGTGTCCCATATAGGCATCTAGTGCTATGCATCTTCATCTTAAGACTGCTTTCATTGTGTCCCATAAGTTTGAGTATGTGGTGGATTCATTTTTGTTAAATTCTAGAAGACTCTGATTTCTTTCTTAATTTTTTCTCGACCCAGAGGTGGTTTAGTTGAGTGATGTTTACTTTCTAGGATTTGGTAGCCTTTCTGTGGTATTTAATGTTGTTGAACTCTAACTTTAGGCCCTGGTGGTCTGATACGATACAAAGGATTATTTCCAATTTTTTGTATCTATTCATATTTGCTTTATGACCAATTATGTGGTCAATTTTAGTGATAGTTCCATGAGGAGCTGAGAAATATGTATATTCCTTTGTGCTTGAATAAATGCTTCTGTAAATATCTATTAAATATATTTGTATCATAACCTCTGTTAGACTCCTTATTTCTCTGTTGAGTCTGTGTCTGGTTGACCTATCCAAAGGTGAAAGTTGGGTATTGAAGTCTCCCACTATTAAGATGTGAGTATTGATGTGGGACTTGAGCTTTAGTAGTGTTTCTTTTACATAGATAGGCGCCCTTATATTCTGGGGCATAAATATTTAAGATTGAAATCTCATCTTGATCAATTTTTCCTCAAATGAATAAGTAATGTCCCTCTTGGCCTCTTTTAATTGATTTTTAATTGAAGTCTACTTTGTTAGATATTAGGATGGCAACACCAGCTTGTTTCTAAAGATCACTTGATTGGAAAATCGTTTCCAAACCCTTTACTCTGAGCCTGTGTCTGTGTTTGTGGTTGTGGTGTGTTTCTTGTATGCAGCAAAAGGATGGCTTCATTTTTATCCATCTTGTTAGGGTGTGTCTTTTACAGGTGAATTGATTCCATTGATATTAAGGGATATTAGTGACCATTGATTTTTATTTCCTGCTATTTTTGGTGGTAGGTTGTATGTATTTTCTTTCTTTGGACTTTACTTCTGTAGCATCATTGATTATTTATATTTTCATGGGTGTATCTGGGATCCTTATGTTGGAATTTCATATCTAATGATTTCTGAAGGGACAGATTTGTGGATAAGTATTATTTAAGTCTGACTTTGTCATGAAGTATCTTTTTTACTCCATCTATAGTGATTGATAGTTTTACTGGGTATAGTAGTCTAGGTAGGCAGCCATGTTCTTTTAGTGTCTGTATAACTTCTGACCAGGACCTTCTTGCTTTCATTGTTTCCACTGAATAGTCAGGAGTTATTCTGATGGGTCCACCTTTATAGGTAAGTTAGCCTTTTTCTTTTGCAGCTCTTAAAATTTTTTCTTTGTTCTGTATGTTTTGTGGCTTAATTATTATGTGGCAAGCAGACTTTTATTTGGGGCAAATCTACTTGGTATTCTGTAAGCTTCTTGTATCTTTATAGGCATTTCCTTCTTTGGGTTGGGAAAGTTTTCTTCTATGATTTTACTAAATACATTATCTATGCCTTTCAGATTGTATTCTTCTCCTTCTTCTATTCCTATTATTCTCAGGTAAGATCTTTTTATGGTGTTCCAAATTTCCTGAACAATTCGTGTTATGGCTCTTTTGGTGTTAGTGTTTTCTTTGACTGATGTAGTTCCGCTATTGAGTCTTCCACTCCAGAGATTCTCTCTTCCATCTCTTGGATTCTGTTGATTATGCTTTTTTCTGTAGTTCCAGCTCTTTTCTTCAGATTTTCTATTTCTACCTTTGCCTCATTTGTGCCCTTTTTATTGCTTCTATTTCAATTTTTAGTTCCTGGAATGTTTCTTTTAATTTTTGCTTTTCCTTTTCTTGGTTTTCTTTCAAGGATTTGTTCATCTCCTCCATTTTTTGCTTGTATTTTCTTATATTTCCTTAAGGGAATTTTTTATATCCTCTTTTAAGGCTTCTATAATCTTCATAAAGGTGTTTTTCCTGTTGTTTCCTCTTCATTGCTCTTTTTGGGTCTTGGTTTTGTAGAACCATCAGTTTCTTCTGGTGTTGTCTTGTTGTTCTTCATATTGTTATATGTATTATTGCACTAGTGTCTGTCCATTGTTTAGTGGTTCACACATAGTCAGCTTTTAGTTAATTGTGGCTAGAGGGCTTGTGTGTCTCCTGTCTGCTCTGAGCAAGTGGTCTGCATAATTTCTTACTTTACTCTGGACATGGTTCTGCATTCCAAAGATGCATGATTGTCTATGATGATGCAGTTTGCTTGGCTGCTGGGCCTGGCTGTGGGAGGTCCTTTCTGTTATGGGTTGCTGTGGACGCCTCTCTCAGCTAAAGCCTAGGGCCTGTCTGCTAGCCAAGAGTCTGAGATCAGAACCTTGGGTGTGTCCCTGGCCCCAGAGAGGGATTCTGACCACAAGAGGCCCAGTAGCTAAAATTTGTTCACATTTGATTCCACTCTGGACATGGGTTTGAGTTTCAAAGGAGTCAGTCTATCTCTGATGACACAGATCACCCTGAAGGCAGGGCTGGGCCATGAGGTCCCTTCTGTTAGGTGTTGCTGTGGAAAGCCCCTCCCAGATAAAGCCTAGGGCCTGTCTGCTAGCAAGAATCTGATATCAGAATATTGGGTGTGACCTAGGCCCTGGAGAAGGATGGGCAGCCCAGGAGCTAGAATATGCTCACCTCTGATTCTACTCTGGACATGAGTCTGTGTTTCCTCAAGCAGCCTCCTGACACCACAATCAGGAGTAGAGTTATTGTCAGATTTTACTTGTCATTATGAATTGTATCCCATGAACTGGGATGTAAAACACCTCTCTTTATTTTGCAAGGAATGCAGACAGACACCTTTATAGAAAAACACAACTGATCAAAATGCAGAGAACAATTGATTGTGGCACAATAATATATCTACAACACAACTTCTATACCTGAAGCTCAGGGAACATCAAAATAGTAGGGGGTAACAAGATAGTTAGAGCCATATTATCAAAACATCTGTTTCCAGATTGGGACTTTATGTATTACAGGGAAGCTACACTCATGAAATCTCAACAATTTGGTTATCTAAACAAGAACTGCACAATAACAACAGCTGTTGACCTGCCACAGTGGATGGAAGAAACCAAATGGGGTTCCAACACTAGATGAAGAGTTACAGCTGCTTAAAGGCTGCTTAGGGAGGGAAAATTAGTTTTTGCTAATGGTGAGCACCCTGATTGGTTATCTAATATCAAGTGGTCAGCCTTAAACACACACACACACACACACACACACACACACACACACACACACACACAACCATCACTACCAGTGGCACTGAATATATAAAAAGGTTTAGTGTCCAGAAACATAGGGGATTTTAGATAAAAAGCGAAGAATACCCAAGCTGCAAACCACCACCCCTGAACAGCTTGGAATCAGTAGAAACTTAAGTTAAACATCCAGAGATTCCCATATGAAGAGAAAATAGGGAAGATCTCATTAACAAATTGAGATCATAATAGGTAGCGACCAAGGAGAGGTGGGAACAAATTATAAGACAAGGAAATGATTGAGTGAGAGGAGCAACAAACAGGGAGAAAAAAAAAAGAAATGGAGATCTTAATAGAGGAAGGCAATGTGTAGTTGGAAAGAGACTGGGTGCTAGGGAAACCCCCAAAAACCCACAGGATGTCTCTGGCTAGGTTCCCAACCAATAATGGAGGGGGTGACTAAATAGAACTTCCCCTATAATCAAATGAATAACCACCCTAAGTGTCATCACAGAACCTACACCCAACAATGAATGGAGGTAGAGAGGAAAAGAGTCTGTATGAGCAAAGGGATAAGGATTATAAGGAGGAGTCCCACAGAGATGGCTGGCTGGGGATCTGGGGGGCTCACTGAATCAAGATCAGCCCCTGGGGAACCATAGGAAAAAGAGCTAGGTCCTCCACAGGTGATTGGCATGGGCAATATGTGATGCCTCTAGGGGTGGGATCAGACTGTGTTAATGGGCTGGCACCTTGGAGACCATTCCCTGCAGTGGAATACCTAACCCAGTCTTGATACGGAGATGAGGAAATCTGACCTGCTCACAGTGGATGTACCATGCTGAGCTGACCCACCTTGCAGCTTCCTGCCCTTTTGAGGAGGGGACAGGAGGATGGGGTGGGGGGAGGCTGAAGGCAGACTAGGAGAGATTGAAAAGAGGGAAAGATGGGTGAGTAGGGAGATACATGAAAAAAAAAGACCTTTTTAAAAATATAAACACCTTAGCTTGGCACCTTGGAGCCCATTTCCTCTAGAGGAACACCTGACACAGTCTTGATGTTGGGGTGAGGAAAGCAGATCTGACTGGAGAAGATGTTGAACTTAGCCACCTTGGGACCTTGGGACCTCCTGCCCTTGTTGGGGAGGAGATAAACTGATGGAGAGAAGAGTGAGTGGCTGGGATGGGGAGGAGGGGGAAGGGAACCTGAGCAAGGGGATACATGGATAAAAAAGAAAAGAGACTTTTTTTCATAATCAAAACAAAATAAAACAAAATATAAATAAATTAAAAAAGCAGATTCTAAAAAAAGAAAAAGGTTTAGTGTAATGTGTGTGTATGTATATATATATATACATATATATATAAAATGTATGAGGGGTTTCATGCCTTGTACTTATAAAAGCTAGAGAAAGGGCGTTTTCCCCTGGAACTAAAGTTAGGGGTAGTTAGAAGACACCGTGTAAATGCTAGGAACTGAGCTCAGGTCTTCTGCATGAGCAGCAACTGCTCTTACTAAATAAAGCATATCTTCAGTCCTAAGTTTTTTTTTAAGTAATATTGTTACCACTAAATTAAAAATATTTCTTCTACTTTTCATTAAAACAAAGCAGTTAGATAATTTAAACAGACTCTACCATCAGATATTTACAAATATTTTTATATGAGATTCTGAAGCTGCATGCCAAGGAAGAAATGTACACAAAAATTCATAATCCAGGCAGTGGTGGCACATGCCTTAATCACAACTTGGGAGGCAAAAGTGTCAGATCTCTGAGTTTGAGGCTGCAAAGGTGATGGGTCTTTGTGTTTAAGACCTGCCTGGTCTACAGCCTGAGTTCCAGTGCATCAAGGGCTACACAATAATATCCCGTCTTGTAAACAACATAAAACAAAACAAAAATAATAAAGAGGCTAGACTAAAAGTATGCTTTGTGAAGTAAGGAGAAGATAGTGTAGATTTCTCAAAACCAATGGAAATTGAGTAATTCTGTAGGAATGATGTTTATAGGGATACATAATATTTGAAAGGTATTAATTAGAAAATGTAGGAGTTTGAGTGCCTGATTTTCTGCCTTAGCATTTGAGTTGCCATAGTAACTTGAATACATTTGCTCCTTGAGGAGATTGTGAATTATGCAACTGTAGAATCTTTCAGCAATTTTTACCATATATAACATAAGGCTTTATGCCCTCTGTTTCTTGAAAACAAAATTATATTTAACCAATACAATGTATGAAGACTGAAGTATATTATATTATGTCCTGTAAGAGTATAATATCTATAGATATGACAGATAATGCATTTGTTAAACAGTTAAATAGTTGACCCTAACCATTGTGTCAAGCAATTAAAGTAATTGATCTTGATTTTCAGGAGTGGAGATTTCTTATGAACATCACAGTACTTGAAATTGTTCTCCTTTCATCCCTGTCAGCAAGAACAGAGTTACTGTTTTCAGTGTATCCTTAGTAACTGCCATATAGATTAAATTAACCCCTTATGGCGAATATACTTTTCATTAGCCACCAAGAAACAAAGTGGCAGGAAACCCACTTCATGTAAGTATAGATTTGGGTTCCATCCTTAGCACTTGTGTTGGACAGTTTTATGTCATCTTGACATACACTAGAGTCATTTTGGAGGAGGGAACTTCAATTGAGAAAATGCCTTTGACTGACCTATGTATGAGCAAACCTATGGTATGTTTTTTAAAAATTGATAATTGATGTGGGAAGACCCAGTTCATTCCTGGGAGAGTGGTCTTGGATGTTATAAGAAAGCATTCTGAGGAAGTCAGGGGGAGCAAGCTAATAAATAGCAGCACTCTATGGTCTCTGCTTTAGGTTCCTCACTTGCAGATGTCTTCTTGAGTTTCTCCACTGATTTTACTTCACAATGGACTACAAGCTATGAACTGAAATAAGCTCTTTCATCCCCAAGTTGCTTTTGGTCATTGTGTTTCATCATAGCAATAGAAACCCTGATTAAGACAGCACCACCAAAATGAACATAGATATCTACAATAAAAACATTAAACAACACATAAAGTATAAAGGAAGTTGGTAAACTACACAGTAATAAGACACTGGCAAATAAAGGTAGCCAGAGGGACAGCAGCTAGATATTATGGAGTAAATTTTTATCAAAGTACATGAGAAACACAGATTAAAGGGTATAATGTGAGCCATTATTTTATGAAATGCATGTACACTAATAATTAAAGGGAAGTTTTAGAAAAGTATTACCAATCCAGTAAAATTTACACATATATAAATAAAGAAAATACATATAATGAAACTTAGCATGAATTATCTAGTTAGCCACTTACAGGTAGAAGTGCAAGGCTTTCTGAAGAGTGGGCTTCATTTTTTTTTGTTTTGTTTTTTTAAGAGCAAGTTTCATAGGCATTGGTGGTATTCAGGTTAGGAACCCCTACCATAAACTTTCATGGCACTAGAAGGTGACTTGAGTACTTTTGCTGATTTAATTTCCTAAGTGGTTCACAGTTCTTGCCTAAACAAATCTGAGCCTATGGTTTTAGATGGTCTATTACCAAGATGAGCCACTCTCACTTTGGTTCTCCTTTGAAATTTGTTATGGGAAATGAAAATGGGATGGCTGGTCTAGATGCCACAGATGAAGGGAGACGTGGAAAGAGCTAGGTACTGTGTCTTTTGAGCTGAAGGAGGACATTTGTTGCCTAAGAGAAAAGCATTTAAAAGGAGCATGGTTGGATAACATAATAAAATTATACAGAGGATAAATTGAGTTAAAATATTTATGAAAGCACACACAAATACAGACTCATCTCTAATCTGTTAAATAGAAATCTAAAGTGGTCCAATGTCTGTAATTTTTTGAGCATCGTGATGCAAGGGAAAATTTCCTCATCATGAAATTTCACTTCATACACAAAATGGTTAATATTATATAAAATTACCTTCTGGATATATCTACATTGTATACTTGAAGCATAAATGAACTGTGTGTAGACTTGGATACCATTCTAACAACAACCCACATATATATATATATGTAAATATTCCAAACTTTAAAAACAAAACCTGAACACTGAAGCATTTCTGGTAAGGGAGATACAACCTGTATGAAATTCAAAAGGAGAGTCAGTGTCTGGATTGTTGAGCCAAATATTCAGGAGTTGACTTTGGAAAATTGCTCAGTAGCAATAGGAGAAGCATGATGCTGCTTTTTTTCATATTCATTGGGACTTGATCCAGACTTGACTGTTTGTTTATACTAAATGTTAGAGGAAGGACTGATTGGCTTACCATGCAAAGTTTTCCATTTGCTCTTCCAAAATATACTTCTCAGCTGTTTTGAAACTTGGAAGTTAATTTTTTATCCCCTGCTCCCTTTTTATAACCAAGAACAACAGCATTGATGTGGTTACATCATATGAAGAAGGATAATGGGTGTCTGGACTATAAAATCCATCTCCTGATCATCCCTAATTATCAGACCTAAATTTTGATGTAGTTATTCTAAAACAAATTAAATAGTTTACCTTTTCTTAAAGTCTTCTCTATGGGTTTTCCTTCCCACAGAGACACAATCTGTTTTCTGTCTACAGGTTGCTCAAGCAACTGTATCCAGCTGTTACATGGATAAGTAAAGCAGAGCATAGGCAGATTCTATGTAAATGAGTGATCACTCTCATGATTCTCCTCTCTGGGCATATAAGCTGAGAATGGCTCATATGAACTCCTTGGGGCTGCAGGAAGACTTATGAGCTTTTCTCTACTGTGATGGTTACACACTGCCAAGGGCTGAACTACTCAAATTCCAAGGTGTAAACTCAGAGAAGTAAAATGAGACTTTAGAGTCAGGCCTATATTAAATGAAGTTAAATAGATTTTTTTACTTCATAAGCTATTGTAGTATTTGTCCTTAAAAAAGTGATTGTCTTAAATGGGATAGAGTATATATTATTTACAAAACTTGATCATTGTATTAGCCTGTTTTTCATTATTATAACAAAATTGTGAACTTGTAGCTCTATAAACCAAAAAATAAAAAGGTTTGCTTATTTAGCCCTGAGTCATATATGTGCATCTCCTTTGATCAATCTCTATTGCAAATTATGAAGCCATCATTATTCAGTTACACAGGCTCCAACAACATTAATTACTTTTAATTACCATTTGAAGGCACTGAATTTATATATCATAGATTAAATATTCACCATTATGCTACCTCACAGAGGTAAAACTTGGAGGATGTAATTAAACCACACCCAAGCCATAGGTCCTTGCCCTCTTGAAATGTTTTTAGATATGTGTCCCAAGGTAGCTTTTTAGTGAAAGTATCTTCACATGTGATATAGATGTGATGCAGTTTAAAGATTGGTGACTTCAAAGACGTAAAATTTAAGATGTAAGTTCAGCTAACTATGCATTCATGGTTTTTTTGACTATGGAAAAGTGAATGTACTTTCGAATTAGCAAAGCATAAACAGGCCCGAGAGGTTGGAAAATATAGCACTTAGATGTGGTTCACCTGAGATACTTAGATTTGTGCCATTTTGGTAAATCTTATCTATTGGGTGCAGGAAGAATGGTCAGAATGTACAAGACATCCTTGGATCACCTTGGCCCCTATGATATACTACTAGTATGAACAGGAACCCAAATCTAATTTCAAACGACATCTACATAATAAAAGTGAGTTTCTACTCAATGCACTTTCAAATTCAAATAAATTACTCTCCTTATAATTAACAAAGCACATTATTTTTTATTCTAGATTGTTGGTTCTTCACTTTGTTTTCTCTCAGTGATAGCATTTTTCAACACAGAAAAATCCCATGTTTACATTGAAACACACCATTTAAAGTCCCATTTACATCATTCACAGCAAAGCCTGGAGAGCCCTTTTCCTGTGAGAATTTACAACTTCTTTTTGTCACAGTCTTCTTTTTGTCCCTCTATTAACCTTTCAGGAAAAAAAAATTCCTCTTTATTAAGAATTTAACTTCTGAGATAGTATGTTTCAGTTGTCTGAATTAATGTTAATGTGACATAGTATGCCACTACATCTGTTTGGAACATGCTTCACCCTCTCATTCAGTTTATTCGGTTTTATTTGTCTTCCTTTTTCCTAAGAAGATCATACTTGCCTGCAGGCAAACTTATCAGTTAAGAATATACTTTCATTATGCCTGTTCCCATATTGCTTCCTTTGTACTTAGCAGGTTAGAAGAAGATTGAGCAAGTAAAACTAGCTCAAGGCTAATAGACTTCTTTAAGAAAGTTCTGGATCTTCTGGTTTATGTCCTGCCTTCAAAGAAAATTTTCTGGCAACTCACTCTGGTTGGAAGTTTGCTGCATGTTGGAAGTGTTAATGGCATGGTATCAACACTTATTCTGTTGGATAATTTACTGCTTTGGATTTTAAGATTTAAGTTTATCAATGTTTGTTGCTAAAATGCAGACACCCCAAGGACATGGGTCAGAATAAGATCAATTGTCATCTGATAGTTTAGCTGATTTGAATTTAACATCATGCAAGTAGGAATTCGTCTCCGTATTGAGAACCCTGAAACATAGTATAGAATAGAACTTTTTGGGAAAAGAGTATTTACCACTTAAAATTTAAGTAAAGGGCTTTGGGAGGAATTTGATAAATTTATGGTTCTAAAGCTTCACTAGTCTCATGATAAATCTACTTCTAATTTGTAATAGTGGTTATCCAACTTTAGAAAGTATAGATCAGGGGCTGCAGAGATGGCTCAGCAGTTAACAGCACCCTCTGTCCTTCCAGAGGTCCTGAGTTCAATTCCCAGCAACCACATGATGGCTCACAACCATCTGTAATGAGATCTGGCACCCTCTTCTGGCCTGCAAGCAGAACACTGTATACATAATAAGTAAATCTTAAAAAAAGAAAAAAAGTATAGAGCAGAAACATGTGATTAGTTTGTTAAATGTAAGTTCTCTAGGTCTAATCTATAGGATTCCATTTTGACAGATCTGAATTAGGGCCCTGGGATGCCAGGTCCCAAGTGGATCTGAGGTATTGTCACAGGCTGGAACTGTGATAGAAAGAACAAGACCTTACCCTCTAAAAGATAATCAAAGAATGCAACGTTTTAGCTATAGATCCTTAGTAAGTTCTGGAAGCTTGCTATGCACCATGATGCCAAAAGCTGATAACACTGTATGATATATTTAAAATTTGCTAAAACCTATATTAAGTGCTTATAACACAAAGACTGCCCCTCTCCAAAAGCAAACAAGAAATACCCCATA
Source organism: Sigmodon hispidus (assembly GCA_004025045.1). Taxonomy (NCBI): domain Eukaryota; kingdom Metazoa; phylum Chordata; class Mammalia; order Rodentia; family Cricetidae; genus Sigmodon; species Sigmodon hispidus. Next base: position 17,449 of record PVIH01012200.1, read on the forward strand.
ATCAGTTATAATGAAAAGGATGGAAAGAAATTTGGGGAAGAGATAGATGCATTTATATCTTTGATGGTTGTGATGACTTCATGAGTATGTACTTATCTAGAAACTCATTAAGATGTGGAAAATAAATATATCAATTATTCTTAAATAATGGTATTTAAAAGTAGGAAGCCTAAGGCAATACAGAAGTTCCTCTTCCCTCCCTCTATCCCTTCCTCAGTCCCTCCCTCCCTCCTTCTCTTCCTTTCCTCTTTCCTTCCTTTTGCTTTGGCAGCATCTCACTATGTACTCAATGCTGGCTTGAACCCATGGCAATCCTCTAACCTCAACCTCACAATTCCTGATATAATAGGCATATTCCACTACAACAACCTCAAAGGTAGCATTAATTTTATTTTTTTAGAATATCATACATATATATAAAATGAAATATGATCATATCTGTTCACATTCCCCCTCCCATTCCCCTATATTTTTCTCAGAAAGTCCCTTTCTAACTTTCTGTCCTCTTCTATCCCTCAACGGCCATTTAGTGCATTATTTATTGGCACCTGATTACATAAAAAGTGTTTATTAAGTGTTAATAGTGTTTATTAAGTGTTTATATAAACACTCATTGATATAAGATTAAACCTTAGGACAATTTTTGGAGCATTAAAATGTCCCATGCAGCAGCAACAATTTTCCCTCAAAAACACAAAAATAAACAAAAAAAGACAGCATATAGCTGGTCTTTAAGGGGGCTAGCCTCCCCCAGAGGTCCTTAGAAATATCAAAGTTATACTTAGGTCTTGTTCAAAATCACCTAAGCCCACACATACATGGGCTTTGGTTCATCACCTGGAGCATGGAAAGTCAACTGGTGGCCACATCCTCAAAAAAGATTGAATTTCCCATGCAGCTATCTACTGACAATAGCTTTCCAGTAAGGGATGGTACTGCTGGAATTGTAAAAAGAAAAGATTCCTAAACCTATAGATTTAAGCAAAATTATGTAGAAGGCAATTTCAGAAGGAGACTCTTTAGCAAAATAGCAGCAAAATTATGTAGAAGGCAATTTCACAAGGAGACTCTTTAGCAAAATAGCAATAGCAGGTTCTTCCCTAGGGTCTATGACTTTCCAGTTGTGGGCTTTTAACAACTATGTAGTACAGGATATGAAGTTCCTTGCTATGGAGAAAGATGTGGCACAAAGGGAACTTTTAAGCACTGTTTGTGTGAATATAAGATAGTACCATCTTTTTTAGTTTCCTATAAACTAAAAGTATAACAGCCCTGTGACCTAGCCATGGCACTCCTGAGCATGTACACAGGGATTTGTATCCTACTACAGGAAAACGTGTACATCCATTTTTTCCATGATTATTTATTTATTTATTTGCCTTTTTAAAAAATTATTAATAAAATCATATTTTTATCCATGTATACCCTTGTTCAAGCTCCCTGCATCCATTTTTGTTGTTCCATTCATAATAGCAAAAACATGGAATCAATCGAAGTGTCAATCACCTTATGAATACATAAGAAAAAAATGTGGTACATATATATGTAATGGAATATTCCTCAGCTGTAAAGAAACATGACACAAAGTTTTGAGGTAAATGGATGGAACTGAATAAAGTTATACTGAGTGAAGTAACTTTCTTAGTTAGGTTTCCATTGCTGTGGTAAAACACTACAGTCAAAAGAGTCTTGGGAAGGAAAGAACAGATTTGCCTTACATATTCTGTTCATAGTCCATAATTGAGATAAGGTGGTGCAAGAACCTGGAGTCAGGAACTGAAGCAGAGATCTCAGAGGCATCTGCTTCCTAGTCTGCTCTGGATAACCTGCTTACCTGATTGGTTGACTTACAGGCTAACTGGATGAAGGCCACAGATTTCTTAATTGTGGTTCCCTCTTGCAAAATGGCTCTAATTTGTGCCAGATTGATATAAAAATTAAGCAGCACAGAAAATCCAGTGCATAAAAGACAAACACTCTGTTTTCTTTCTCATATGTGGACTCCAGCTTCAAACTGTTTTATGTGTTTTAACTTGGAACACAAATGGAAGCCAGGAAACTTAAAAGGGGGCTAGGGGGATATGTTAAGGGAGTAAGTAGAAGACTTTAGGTGAAAGGAATGTTGTGAGATGAAATACTGGAGTTGGAAAAACTAAAATGGGGAGTGGCATGGAAGTGTGTGGGGGAAATAAGAGGGTGAGGAAAAGGACTAACCCCAAGAAAGGGGTTATAAAATGCTATACGGAAGCCTATTGTATCACAACTCACCTTAAAAAATAATTTGCAGGGAACTAGAACACATGTGAAATAAAAAAATGGGGATGTAGGTGAATAATGAAGGCTAAATATTTAAGCATCAGTAGAGGTTGGGGAAAGCAAAGAAGTAGTCAGTGAGTTATTCAAAACTAAAGCTCTATGAAAAAGCCATAGGAAACTTAATAGTAAGCTAACTTCAAAATAACAACTGGAAAATAATTCAAATGAAATCACCCTGTATGGGCTGATAATATTCCTCCTAAATGACATAAATATTAAAAATCACAATGCTAGACATGGGTTATACTTCCTTATGCATTATTTGTTAAGGAGGCCCCAGGGTTCTCCAGAGCAATGGAATCTAATACTGTTACTCTTGACTAGCCTCCATGATTACACAGTAAGACCTTATTGCTGAAGATACCACCCACTTTGGATGCAGGACACACAGAAATCAATCTCAGACTGAGCAGGAAACTTTCTCTCTGCTTGCTTGCTCTTACCACATACTGACCTGTCAGGCAAGAGGTATGGACTAATTCAATGGTAGCATGACTGCTATGAGGTACCTAACTCATTTTCAAAGGATAACTTTTAAATAAGGCAATGTAAGCTATGAGGTGATTCAGTGCATGGAGACATCTACTGCCAACTTTTATGACCTGAGTTCAGTTCCTAGGACCTACATGGTAGAAGGCAAGAAAAGATGTTTTTGGACCTCCACAGGTGTTTCATGACATTCATGTATGCACAAACACACACACACACAATAAATAAAATGTAATAAAAATGAAAAATATATACTATAAACAAGGTAATGCTTATTATGGATTTTGACTCTTGAATCACATCCATAATCCCTTGATAATGGATTTCTTTTATCCTAGCCCCACACTGGAACACCAAAGTATTATTGTTTGTTTTGTTCTTTTTACTCTTTTGAAGGCCACCCAGCTTTCTAATGCCTCTCTTTCTCTTATACACATACATACACACAGGCTTATTATTTATAAATGTCTTGCATTAGCTAGGCTTCTTTCTAGTCAGCTTTTCTTAACTTAAATTAGTCAATCTGCCTTTAGCCTCTGGGATTTTACTGTTCTCTTACTTCTGGAAATCTTACTCTTACTCAGTGGCTAGATGGGTGGTTGGCCCCTAGCATTCTCTTCTCCTTTCTCTTATTCCTTGATATCTTCTCTGAGATTTCTTCTCCTATTTATTCTCTCTGCTTGCCAGCCCTGTCCATCTTTTCCTCTGCCTTGCTATTGACCATTTAGCTCTTTATTAGACTAAGAGTCACATCTTCACAGAGTTAAACAAATGCAACATAAAAAATGCAGCACATTTTTACATAATTAAAAGAAATGTCCCACAGCATAAATAAATATAGCACATTTAAAAATAACATTCTATAACAATCTCTATTGCTATCCATGGCTCCTCTATGTCTTCTGTACATATGTTCACAAAATAAATGTGACTACCAAAATTACTAAATTATTGAATTTACAAATTGCATCTATTTGTATTGTGTACTCAGAACAAAGAAAAAGTTTTTCTAAAAGAAGCATTTTTGGTCTGGAGAGAAGGATCAGTGATTAAGAGCAGTTATTATTCTTGCAGAGAATCTGGGTTAAGTTTCTAGAACACACAAGATGGCCTATAACTGCCTGTGGCTTCTTTTTCAGGACATCTGACTCCTTCTTTCCCCCAGGACATCAGCATACACATGTCACATTCACACACACACACTCTCTTAAAAATATTTTCAGAAGAATTTTTATTATTTTAAGAAGAATCCACATGCTGATATGTACTGTTATCCACTTATCTTAGGGAACTGTAAGAAGGATAAGTAAAATTTCTGACATTATGTCTACATGGGTAATTATTTGTCTGAATATGAAGCAAAAATAAATAAGCAGGAAATGGATAAAAGGGCAATATAGTTGACTTATAGCTCACATATTCTCCCAATTTTAGAAAACTAAGATTAATGGGATGATCAGGACACTTTTCCTAGCATACGAAACTAGCAGAGACAATATAAGATATAAATGACAGGCTGTGGTGATGCACATTTGTTGGATATAGTTGTCTAGGTTGGCAGCCATGCTCCTTTAGTGTCTGTCTAACTTCTGACCAAGCCCTTCTTGCTTTCATTGTTTCCATTGAATAGTCAGGAGTTATTCTGAAGTGTTGGCCATTATAGGTAAGTTGGCCCTTTTCTTTTATACCTTTTAACATTTTTCTTTGTTCTGTATGTTTTGCGGCTTGATTATTAAGTGGTGAGTAGACTTTTATTTGGAGTCAAATCTGTTTGGTGTTCTGTAAGCTTCTTATATCTTTATAGGCATTTCCTTCTTTAAGTTAGGAAAGTTTTCTTCTATGATTATATTGAATATATTATCTGTGCCTTTGAGCTGGTATTCTTCTCCTTCTTCTATTCCTATCATTCTCAAGGTAGGTCTTTTCATGGTGTCCCAGATTTCCTGAACATTTTGTGTTATGGTTTTTTTGGTTTTAGTATTTTCTTTCACTGATGTATCTTTTTCCGCTACTGAGTCTTCCACTCAGAGATTCTCTCTTCCATCTCTTGGATTCTGTTGGTTATGCTTGTATCTGTATTTTCTGCTTTTTTCTTCAGATATTTTATTTCCATCTTTGCCTCATTTTGTGCCTTTTTTATTGCTTCTATTTAAGTTTTTAGTTTCTTTCATTTTTTGGTTTACCTTTTCTTGGTTTTCTTTCAAGGATTTGTTTAACTCTTCCAATTTTTTGTTTGTATTTTCTTCTATTTCTTTAAGGGAATTTTTATATCCTCTTTTAAGGTTTCTATAATCTTCATAAAGGTGTTTTTGATGTTGTTTTCTTCTGTTTCTTCTTCATTGCTCTGTTCATGTCTCGTAGTTGTAGAACCATCAGTTTCTTCTGGTGTTGCCTTGTTGTTCTTTATATTGCTATATGTATTCTTACACTGGCATTTACCCATAGCTTTAGTGGTTCACATTTATTCATCTCCTAGTCAGTTGTGGCTTGAGGACTTGTCTGTCTCCTGTCTGCTCTGAACAAGGGGTCTGCACGATCTCTGACTCTGCTGTGGACATGGGTCTGAGTTTCAAAGGCATCAGTCTGTTTCTGATGACACAGTTCACTCTGGAGGCAGGGCCCGACTGTAGGGGGTCCCTTTCTGTTAGGGGTCATTGAGCAAGGCCTCTCTGCTAGCAAGAGTCTGAGATCAGAACCTTGGGTGTGGCCCTGGCCCCAGAGAGGAATTCTCTGGATGAGCAGCCCAGGAGCTGGAATCTACTCACCTCTGATTCCACTCTGGACAGGCGTCTGTGTTTCCAGTGATGCACATTTGTATGTAGCTCAAGTCCTTAGAATATTGAGGCAGGGCTAGCCATGGCTCTATAGAAAGATCTTTATAGAGTGTAGAGGCAGGATCAATTTATAGTAGAGAATGTCATTCAAGTACTAACATTTGACAGAGATTATTTCTACAATGTAGAAGTTAATGGTTTCCAGTATAAATGTAGAAATCACACATTGGTACAAACCTGCCCATTTGTACACAGCTTATAAACAGTTGAATAATAATATGAATTTCATTTTCTTTTACTTCCCAATCTCACCATATGCGAAAAGTATTAGTACCTAATAGGCCCTTAAATCCCTGCTAGGGAACAAGGCTTAATGTGGTTGAAAACATAATTCATTAAAGAAATATTTTTGTTTAGCTGATATCCCACTAAGAAATGCATATGATAAGAAATATAGAGTGGTTTATGGACTGTATTATCATAAATACTTCTGTGCATTAATTTGAACTGTGTGCCTGTTGCCAAAGTCATAGTAGTGGATAAGACTCCTCAGAGCATCAGAAACAATAAAATTTGAATATATCCAGAAAGAAATTTGTTATAAAAATAGAATTATATGATAGTGTAGAATAGTTATTTCAAAATTTGGTTTGATTGAGACCTAAGAAACCCAAATTTTCAGTTCTAGCTGAAGGGCCAAAAGTTTGAAGAATCAGAGGGAGCTCGTGAGTCAAAGGTAGGTTAAGCTTTGTTATATTCAGTCTTCTACAGGCTCACCACATTATGGATGGCAGTTAGAAATACTCAGATGCTAATCTGACTCAGAGATGCTCTACAGGAAGTGAGAGTGATCTCGATGCAATATCTATTATCCCATTGATCACCCGAGGTGATTTAGCTGAATTGGCTGGCTATGCAGCTGTTCCATTTGATCCTCTTTGTTCTTTGTGTCCATCCTGAAGCCATGCTCTCTCTGGAGTAGAATGACCTTCCCCAATGGAGGTATATGCTCAGATGTATGCAAGTAGCTGAGTTGCCTACTAGCCCCTGCAAACAAATTCTAATAAATACCTTCCTAGTGACATTTAGAATTAAACATATAAATTTTAACTTCCCTTTTCCATTGTGAAAGATCAACTTATTGTGGAATACTTGGCCTCCTGTCATAACCACTGGCTCTAGGAACTCAGCATGTGGACGTTTTCTATAGTTTGCAAGCATCAGCTTCTCTTCTGGGCATTTGGAACTACCCAGCCAAAGTAAATCTTATACTCTCTGCGATTTTCCCAGTAAGCATGGGTGCTTTCTGTCAGTCAGAGCAGCGGCTCCTGAAAAACAGTTTCCTAATTTCTGCTTCTTCTCCCTTCTAGGTATGATTTATCCTTCATATCAATATAATATCACTTTATGTTCACATTTGCTGCAGTGTTCTTTATTATAATTCATGCTCTCATTTAGGTACTTCCCAAGATGTTTTATTCAACTGTCACTACTACTTCTTTACCACTAATTTATGAGACGCTTAAGAGCAGGGGTCATGTCACTTATCTCTTTGTGTCTCACAGCATCTGGTAATGAGCCTTGCTCATAGTAGGTGCTCCAAAAGTATTGGCAGAAATTAACCTAAACGTGTTTGTGAGGCTCTAAAGCGATGCTGCGCAGGCATCCCTGAAGCAAATCTTAAAATAAACTGCACAGGCGCCTTTGCCTGGGAAGTCAAGTTCTGGCCTTCTAAATCTGGATCCTTGTGTTCCTGCAGCGACCCCTAGTGGAAAGGTAGCAAAATGTCTCGTCTACAACATTATCTGCGCTTCTTGACTGCCAGAAACAACAGGAACCCTGCCAAACTGAATATCAGCTCTCCTTAATTTACTTATTTCTCAAAAAGGATTTGCCATGTAGCTCAGGCTGGCATGAAACTCACAATACTCCTGCTTTTAACCCCCGCTTCAAGATTTTACTTTTATGACCTTTGCAGCTGATCTTATGTTTCTAGAAGGTCTTTCCAGACTGAAGCTTGGACTATTTTCAGAAGAGATTTAATCTGGGGACACATTTCTTGGGACAGATAGGACAGAAGGCAGCCAATTGGCTGCTTCTTAGAACTTACCTGTGAACAATGGACACCTTTCCTCATTTTTCTGAGCTCCTCATTTCATCTTGCAGTTGCAGTACAGCAGTATGACAAGGCAATCGCTGTAGCATGCTGCTGACCCCACATATCTCCTCACCCTGTGTGTCCCTCATAGACCTTAGCCATACCTCCTTCTTTAGTTCTGGCAGGTAGGACAGCTGGCTTCAGTTAAGCTTTACTGATTTATGCTGTTTTAAAATTCCTTAAGCTTATACTGTGGGTAGCCTGCATTTCTGACAAAGGTACTATTTTGATTTTACATTTCTCTGTAGAAATCATGGCCTCTCCTTTTTAATACCTACATTTTAAGGGAATATCTGGGTATTGTGTATGCATGTTTGGTGATTTGTATGCCTGGGATTTTGAATGTGTTCTTAACAGTATTTGTTCACTTACAGAATTATGGAATTATCGAAGGTGATATAATAATGGACAGTTCCCTGTCCATTTTTAAAAGGCAAATTAAAATATATTTTTGAAAAATCAACTTGTGGACTGTACCACACATTCCACAAATCTACTGTATATAAGATAAAAATCTTCAAATGGAAAAAAATGTTCTTTACTTGCTCTGGAGAAAATAATTAACTGTTTAACCACTGATCCATACCAGTAAATGTGATGTCCCTTAGCCTTTCTGAGGTCATGCATAACTCTTGTGTATCCAGCTTCATAGACTGTGTGATAGGCTTTCTGGAGACAAAAATCTGAGAGTCAAAGCTCTAACATGAATCAGCTCTAGCTACAAATTTGATGTAGTGCTTGCTGGAATTGACAGTAAAAGGCAACATTAATCCATATACTAGTGTAGCAGTGCTTTCATTTCATTCCTTTGCAACTACATGACTTGGAATATATTTGTGTTTTCATTTTATTTCAGTGCCTTTGAACAGATAGTGTGGCAGCTTTTTGAAACACAGCATATATTTGAAGCCATGCAGTTTATACCTGTGTAGTGCTACTTATTAGAGAAGCGCTTGAACATTAGGCTCTATCATCTTCCTATCTAGGAAAACAACAACAACAAAAGCATCCTATAGTAAGGATAAAGACAACTCATGTTCAGGTGGCCTAGCTCCTGACAACTCGTGTTTTCCTTTTCCTAGATATACTTTGTCTTGTCAGCATCTATTCTGTGATCTTGGATGGGAGACATGATTTCATTTTCTACTCTGAGATTAATTATGTGGGATTTGATTTTACATTGCTAAATTTACCTTGGAGTCAAGTACATATTCTCTTCTACATTTAATTTAGCAATTTACATTTGATTACCATGAGATAATTAGAGACAAAATTTCTGTGGTTGGTGGGAAACACAATCAACAGCTAATTTATTTTATCGACTATTATACACACATATGAGTGATATAAACTAGAGATGGTATATTTTTCAGAGCAACAAATAAAATGATTTTGCCTAAGCTTTTTTTTTAAAAAAAAGACTTTCTTTGTATTCCAGACACAAGGCATTTGCTTCAATTATTACATGTGATTGATACTGAACATTTTTTCTTGTGTATGTAATTTTCAGTGTATTGATAGTTATTTCATCAAACATTGTGTGTGTGTTTGTATGCATGCACACAATGCCATTATTAGTTGGTATTAAATTTAAGTAGGTGTCATGTCCCTGCAGATAAAATTGCTTGCGAGGCAAGCCCCATGATCTAAGTATGATCCCTGGAAGGAGATAACTGACTTCCAAAAGTTGTTCTCTGACTTGCACACATATGTGATTACAGGCTTGCACCCATACTCACATATTCATCACATACGCACAAGCACACACACAATTATGATGATGATAATTGAATATAATCTTATAATAGAACTATAATTTATATCTTAATTATAGGTATTATGTTTTGAAATTAAAATAAATCTTGTAACATGTACACTCTGTACTAGTGAGTAAAAACAAGACAATAGATTTCTTTTAAAGCATTTTTCTTTTACAATCAAAATGATTCAGGTACATGTAATGCTTTTCTGTTTCCTCCCACCATAGCGGTGCTAGTCCTTCTCCACACCCTCGCTTCTGCTTCTGCATCAGTTAACAGTGTGTAATAAAATAATTTAAAAACACCTTGCCACCAAGCTGTTTGGCATCCCTGCTGATTTGGTATAACCTTTTTTTTCCTTTTTGCTAACTGATTGAAGCTCCTTCCATGTACTAGCAGGCAGCTCTACTTAATTGCAGTCTTTTTAGTAATTAAAGGAGGTAGAGTGTTCTCTAAATAACTTCCATTTTAATGAAAAAGAACTGAAATATTTTGAGTCAGATTTGGAAAGAGAGGAGGGATTTTAGAATCTGGAATCATCACCTTCCCCTGTGTGGCTTCCTTTCTTTTTGTATTTCCTTCCTTTATACATTTCTTCTTTCCTTCTTTCATTTTTTAAAGGTCATATTCAAAGAACTAGGGCCACAAGAATGAATGCAGAGAACAAAAATCCCTGTTTAAATTGAACTTACAGTCTAGTAAATATACAGTCAGAATATATAGACAATAAAGCCTAAAACAGGCACATGTTTGCATATTAGATTCTACATAGTGATAAGTGCTTAGCAGAGAAAATAAAGCAGCAAATGAGAAAATTACAAAATGGGAAGGGGAGCAAATTCAAACTTTCATTGAGATTTACGTACAGATACAGTGTGAAAGTGACACATAAGTAAACATCTAAGGACACTGCTAGGTGTTTCAAGAGACTTAGATTGGAGGCGAGAGGTACAATTTCTTCATTGGCTGCCCTAAGGCCAAGACATATACCATCATCTTCTGTAGTGGAGTTGAGCAGTTTATGGAGGAGACAGAGCGGTCCCTGCATGATGCTATCATGATTGTGAGGAGGGCCATTAAGAATGACTCTGTAGTGGCTGGTGGTGGGGTCATCGAGATGGAGCTCTCCAAATACCTGTGGGATTACTCAAGGACCATTCCAGGGAAACAGCAACTGTTGATTGGAGCATATGCCAAGGCCCTGGAGATTATTCCATGACAGCTATGTGCCAACGCTGGCTTTGATGCCACAAACATCCTTAACAAGCTACAGGCTCAGCGTGCACAAGGGGGCATGTGGTATGGAGTAGACATCAACAATGAGGATATCGCCAACAACTTCCAGGCCTTTGTGTGGGAGCCGGCCATGGTGTTCATCAATGCCCTGACAGCAGCTTCTGAGGCTGCATGCCTTATTGTATCCATAGATGAGACTATCAAAAACCCCTGCACCACTGTAGATGCCCCCCCAGCAGCTGGCCGGGGTCGAGGCCAAGGCCACCTCCATTGAGAGGCAGTCTGCACACCTCTCTGGTGAGGTGAATTGGTGATGAGGAAATGGTTGATTAGTCTGCTGTGTTCTCACTAACGGCTATTTAAATAAAACTTAAAGTATTTGAGAAAAAAAAAAGAAACCTAAGGACAATCAAGCAGCTGTTTTAGAAAGAGCTTTCCATAAAAAAGAAAAAGATCAGCTGATGACACAGTGTTTTTTTCACCTCCCAGGATAATTTCTTACTCCACTAAAGTTGGAGCATTATGACTAAAATAAACAGAAGTTGCTAGCCAAAAGAAATTGTAATAACCGGCTAAGCTGAAAGGGACCCAAGTCTGTTCAACTCCTCCTAGAGAAATGGTAACCCTTTAATATCTTCATCAAAAGGAGTCATCTCTGCCACCCACCCCCACTCCCAGGACTGATAAACAGACATCCAGTGAAGGAAGAATGGCTCTTATCTGCCACTCCATATAAACTATTGGTTTCCTAGCATATTAGTCTACAATTTCATTTGTTACTAGTAGATAATTATCAGCCAAGGAAACACTCCAACTTGTCACTTGTTCAAAGATGGAGTAAGTATTTGGACCCAAATCCTTGCATCACCTTACAAGTCATAATTATCAGTTGGGCTGACAAGCTTTTCCTCAGTCAGAGATCCCAGTTCTCTTTCAAATGCAGCTTGACAAAAGGCTCAATCGTGCAGTTGGAGTTTTAACTTTTCTTTTAAAAGACTTATTTATTTTGTATTTATTTAAGTGTGAGAGTGTATAGCTCCGTGAGTATAGTATATGCACCTCTCTCTCTCTCTCTCTCTCTCTCTCTCTCTCTCTCTCTCTCTCTGTGTGTGTGTGTGTGTGTAGGTGTCCAACGAGTGTACCAGGGGACGATCTTTTGGAGCTGATAATAGAGTTGTTTGTGTGCTTCCTGAAAGAGATACTGGGACCTGAACTACAGTTCTCTCTGCAAGATCAGTAAGAGTTCTCGACTGTTGAGCTGCCTCTCCAACATGCAAGTTTTCTTCATGCAAAGTAGGATAATCATCCTTAGCAATCATTTTCTTTTGTGTATTTTAAAACAACCTGAAGGGAAGGTTTTGAGCCTTCCCAACACAAAATAATAATAACTATTTGTGGGGATGGATATACTAATTACCTTCCATTTAATCATTATATATGGTGTATATATATTGAAAAATCACAGGACATCTTGTAAATATATATAATTAATGTACTTCAATTAAAAGCAAAATGACAACAAAACACAATAAAGGAGCCCTTGGGTATATGACAAATTTTATTATCTAATGGGAGCTTTAAATGAGAACTATTTAAGTTCAATCTAATTTTCCTAATCAAATAATAAGATCTTTCTTATGGTAGGTTGCAAGACAGACATTTGCAGGCTTTGAGGCCATTGATGATGGAATGCTTTCTCAGAATCAGGTCTGTTCCTCTCACAGTAAGATTTAAAGTATTATATGAAAAAGTACGGGACTCAGGGTTTTTTGAGTCCCATTGAGGGTAAACTACTTCCTCTTGTAAAAAAAAAAAAAAAAAAAGAGTTCTCTCCTTAGCATTTAGTAGAAACATAACATTCTGAAGTGCCCAAAATATTACACAGTATTGTACCTTTCATTAAGACTTAGTCCAACAGAATCTGCCAATCATTTGGTTAGGGGAGCACCCCTCAGGAAGACTGATTCACATGATAAAGTGATGGGAGGAATAATTTTCTCCTTAATCAAATAATGTGCTTTTATATCTCAGAAGAACTACTCCTGATATAGCTGCTTACCAATCACTACTGCCTAGCCTGCTCACTTCCAAATTCTAATTAAAAAGGAGAAGCTTCTCCCTCTGCTTCTATTCCTTTTTCAGATATCATGCAAAATCAGAATCATGCTTTCTTGGGCACATTGGATGCTGTCACTCTTTCTATGGAGATACATTTCTTCCTAAGCAGCTATTTTGCTGACCTCCATTGGTGACTGTCTTTTTGAGCCCTAACTCAAAAGACCTAACTAGCTCATGTCTTATCTATCTCTGTCCTGCCAGCAGTTGCTAAGATTGATAGCTTGCCTGCTTTGTTGTTATTTTTCTCTCAAAATCTAATAAAATAGCCCTCAAGCTTACTTCAGAGTTCACTTTTAAATTCTTTTATAAGAGAGACTAACAACCCACAAAAGGGCTTCCAATTCTTTGGTAATATATTTGGTGCTCAACATTGATTGCTACTTTTTGAAATATTACCTAGATACTCTATTACATAAACTAAAGTTATAAAGCAGTACACTCTAAATATTTGAAAAGTGAGTGAATTTTTTAAAGTTATACATAAGTTGATTATCCAATAAGTTGATTATCCAGGATTGTAAAGAAAATTATGTTTAGTGTTATGTGTTATGGCTTTGATTGTCAACTGGGCACATTTTTGGAAGGGGGAACCCAACTGAGAAATTGCTTTCAGTAGATGGTACATGGACATGTTGGTGGGCATATTCTTGATTGATTTTTAGTTAATGCAGGAGGGCACAGACCACTGTGGGCAGTGCCATCACTGGGTAGATGGGCATGCCCAGACCAGAGGAAGGAAGCCAGTGATAGCATTCCTCAATGATGTCTACTTCAGTTCCTGCATCTGGGCTCCTGACTGTATTTCTTCCTTCCCTTCCCCAGATCCTGGACTATAGCATGTAAGCCAAAGAAACCCTCTTCTCTCCAGGCTACTTCTAATAAGAATGTTCTATTATAGCAACAAAATTAAGCTACAATATTTAATAATATAATTACAGTTCTTACTCTCCATATTTTGCAATTTATTTTTATAATAAAATTGGTTAGAATTAAAGGTAATATTTTCAAGAAAATAAATTCATTCGGATTTTATTTCTGGAAGATATTTTTGTTGAAATTTTAAAGGAGCATTTTTGGGGCTTATGCTTTCTAATGAAATGACTGGAGAGGTATCTTGGATTTTTTCCTAATAGAAATTGCCATATAGCAAATAATTTCTTTACTATTGTGATGCTTTCAAATAGGAAAGCTAAAGTTATGATGCCATCTCATCAACACCAGCCAATTCATTCTTGTACTAGTATTCTTCTAGGGAGACCTTTTGGGCAAACCTTTGTAGGAACTGAAATTTGCATTTTTTGATTTCCTTGCTTGTTCTTGTTAAAAAGCCCAAAAGTTGTCATTTGGCATATTCAAAAGATATACATGATTATTCTCAAAGGAAAAGAGAAGAGAAGAAAAGAAGAACAAAAAGGGTTTTCTGTCTCATGCATAAGTTCACATGAACATTTAGTGGTAGGTTACAACCATTATAAAAGATTTTTCCCTTTTAGAAACAATCTTATAGTCTGAATACAATACTTGCTTTGATAACAAATATTGTATGATTTTAAAATTCAAGTTAAAATTTTCCTCAACAGTAATTACATTGGACTAAGATAACTATTTAAAATGATATATCTTGTTTTAGTCTAATATTTATTTATTTAATTATTTATTTATTGTTAACTTGATTGTGTTAGCATCTTATGGGTATAAATGTATGAGTGTATGTGCTTGAGCATATGCAGAAGCTGGAAGAAGGTGTTGTGTGTCACATCCCATTTTATTGCTTTGAGACAGGGTATGTCACTGAATCAGAAGCTTGTCATTTTTGCAAGGTTGGCTGACCAGTGAACTCTTGGGACCTGTCTGTTGGTACTCCATAATAAAAGGCCAAAAGCATGTGCTGCCTAGATTGTTAAATGAAGTATGTATTGGGGATTTTTTGTATCAGGTCTTCATTCTTCTTATGTAAGCACTCTTTTATTTTTTTTTTTTAGAATAAAGTTTCATTTTTAATCCATGTATCCACTTGTTCCAACTCCCTTCCCTCTTTTGACTCCTCCTGGTAATCTTCAGCCTCCCTCCTCCCCACCGCCCAGTCCCTTTACCAGAAAGAGCAAGCAGTCCTAAGGTAGATTAGCTCAGCATCCACTCCAAGCAAGTCCAAATTCCTCATCCTAATATCAAGACTGGATTGGATGTTCCTCTGAGGGGAATGGGCTCTGAAGTACCAGTCCAAGGTGCTTCAGAGCCCAAGCTGTTCAGTGGTTGTGGTTTATAGCTTGGGTGTTTTTCTGTTTTTTTTGTTTAAAGTCCACGAATGAGTGAATACATCCCTTGCTTATCTTTCTGGGTTTGTGATACCTTGCTCAGGAGGATATTCTCCAAATCCATCTATTTGCCTGCAAATTTTAGGATGTCATTTTTTTTTTCTGACTGCTGAGTAGTACTCCATTGTGTAGATATACTACAGCTTGTTAATCCATTCTTCACTTGAGGGGCATCTAGGTTGTTTCCAGGTTCTTGTTATTACAAGTAACACTGCTATGAACATAGGTGAGGTAATGCTTTTGGGGTGTGAATATGCATCTTTACGGCATATGCTCAGTAGTGGCATTGCTGGATCCTTGGGGAGACTGATTTCCAGTTTTTTGAGAAACCTCCATACTGCATTCCAGAGTGGCTAAACAAGTTTACACTCCCACCAACAATGGAACAGAGTTCCACTTGCTCTGCATCCTCTCCAGCATAGTCTGTCATCTGTGTTTTTAATTCTGACAGGTATAAGGTAGTATCTCAAAGTTGTTTTGATGTGCATTTCTCTGATGCCTAAAGATGATCAGTACTTTTTCAAGTGCATTTCAGCCATTTGTAATTCTTCTACTGAGAATTCCCAAATTTAGAGTTGAAGAAATACTAGTAGGAGTTTAATGATTACTACTGCTTAATATGACAGGTTTCCAAAGTTTCAAGAACTGAAGAATTTGATCCCTGATGTAACAGTGTTTTAAAGGTGTGGCCTTGAGGGGGTGATTGG
This sequence comes from Sigmodon hispidus, assembly GCA_004025045.1. Classification (NCBI taxonomy): domain Eukaryota; kingdom Metazoa; phylum Chordata; class Mammalia; order Rodentia; family Cricetidae; genus Sigmodon; species Sigmodon hispidus. The sequence goes on from PVIH01012200.1 coordinate 33,322, forward strand.
ACCAAGAGGCCTCTTTAATTTACTGATGACCAGAATGAGATATCAAAACACAGGGCCTAGCTGAAGAAAATAGGTCACTGTAGGGCTATTTTAGGGCCTTGGTGCCTTTCTTTGTAGTCCTCTGTTTCTTGGATGACATGAGGTTAGTATCATCCTCCTGGGCATATGCCACCATCTTATGCCTCACCACAGGCCCAAAGCAAAGGATCCAGCTGACTGTGGACTAAATTGTCTGAAACTAAGACCTGGAAAAATATATCTTTGTTTATTTTCTCAGGTATTTCATCACAGCCAGAGAAAAATGAAGAACAGCACTATTCAAATGGGTCTTAAATTCTCAATTTGGAATGATGAAAAGCATTAGAGATCGATTGTGGTTATGATTGCATAGGACTATCAAGGTATTTAATACCATAGACTTGTACACTTGATTTAAATATGTATAGAAAACCATAGTAAAAATATTTTCTGAGATTAATTTATAGATTGAGGGTGAGGCCTTTCTAAGTTCCTTCAAGACATGACATGAACAACAGGTTAGAGATGTGTGTATATTTTTGGCTTCCTATTGCAAGTCATATTTCTATAGTATCATTCTATGTGCACAAGTGCATGTAAACATATAAAAAGTTACTCCATTATAGCAGGCACAATGACCAATAAAGAAAAGTAAAATTAACCTAGGTTTATTGAAGTAAAAAATAAATTAAGAAAAACCTACTGGTTAAGAGAATAGACTACCTGGTTTGGGTAGAGATCTAATATTTTGGTTGGTTTGATTTAATCACCTAGGCTAAGGTGCCACAGTAGGAGGCAAGTTCACCTTAAACAACACCCAAAGGATAGGTATAATAGTTAGTTATTTAATGAGCGACTATTATTTCTTTCCAGAATCCCCACTGTCACCCCAGAAACTTATGAACTGTATGTAGTAAATCTGCCCACTTTTCTGAATGAAAAGCAAAAAGATTTCCTTAACTACATTCTGTTTGTAATCTAAGTATGCTTTTCTTAACACTTTTGGCATTTACCTCAGTGTTTCCAATTCTCTTTTTTTGTTTAAAAAGTTTTGTTTTTCATATCTACCATTGCTGCCCTCCCTTCCCTCCTTCCAATCTGTCCCAGTTCCCCCTCAGCCTCCCCCACCCTGTCCCCCATCCATTCCCCAAGGAGGGCAAGGTTTCCAATTCTTAATCTGTCTCTAAAACTTTCCTCCCTGCCTCTGACCTCCACACCAGCTTCAATGGCATGGCTTTTTCTCTTTTCTCTTCCTTTCTCCTCCTCTGGGTGACAGCTGCTGTTTTACAGCCTGCCTGTCTTAAATTTTTTTTCTTTTGAACTCTAATAAAATTGTCTCTGTGCTTTCATTTGAGTCCATTCTTAAGTTTTATTATTAATAAAACTAAAAACAATGAGGATTGCTCCTGTATCTCTCAGTCATAAAGCTAAGCTCTGAGTCCTAATGTGCACATGTGTGTGTATGTGTGTGTATGTGGGTGTGTGTCTGCTAATGTGCACATGTGTGTGTAGGTGTGTGTGAAAGCAGTGTTAACACACACATACACACACAAGCACACAAACACAATTTTTTCATAATTCGGATTAAAACTGAAAAACTGTCTCTACCCAACCCATAGTATAGCATCATTACAACTTATGGAAAACAAAATGTACAAAAGCAAGAAGACATTTGGAGATCACTTTGCTGTAATAGCTAGAAAACAGCCTTACTTTTGAGAGATAATGTCTTTGTATTGACACAAAGTTTCTTTGGATGAACCACTAACGTTCTCAGCATGGGATTTCACTGAGTGCCCCTAATTCTTGATGCCTACCTGAAGATGGCAGTGTCATCACCATGTAATAGGCTTTAAAGCATAGATCAACTAGGCTGGTTGAAGTCATGTACTTAGATAGGTATCCTGACCCCCTTTATGGTACTTTTTCTAAAAAGAGACTCATTGTCTCAGCTCATGGATATAAACAAAAATGTAGACTCTGAAAGCAGTGCTAACAATTTGCTTAGTTATATTCTGAATAAAGAAAGCCAGGAAGCTTTATGGTGGAAAGATTTTCACACAATAAATACATTTTAGTGTTTCAGTTTCCTTGCCTGTAAATGAGTGTTGATTTGTCTCTAATGATGATAAGAACTGATTGGAAAAATTACTTCTTATAAAAAATGGCTAAATTTGAAGCATACATCCTTGGAAATATAAATACAGATACAGAGTAAGATATCCTGAATTCTACAACTTGGATGTTGTAATGGAATTGACAAGAAAAAGCCTGATGTTAAGAATGGCTCAGTTATAATCAGTTGCTGAAGTTATTCTGTCAATCAGGTACAATGCAGAAGGGCAGACACATTCTGAGGAAAGGTTAAGGTTTCCTTGGCAACTATCAGATGCATTGTTAATATCCCCAAGGAAGTTTTTGGTCAATAATGACTGAAGTGCTATAAACTATTTTTAAACTATCTTTTGAGTTAATTCTATTCTTTTTTCAAAATCCTTTTTCCCTTAAATTTACTTTAATTGTTTAATTAATGGTTACTTAGTGAAGGTTACTGAATACTCTGTTGAAGGAAAAGTTTTGACTCTTTCTGTCAAACAGAATTAAGGATGTCAATGAACATGGAACTGTTTTGAAAAGATCTGAGAAAACTCTGATGTAAAGGAGGAATCAATCTAGCAAATAATCAACCAAAGTTGCAATTACAAATGTCTGACTAATCTGATTATTAATATCATTCGTAGAATTTTCATATTTGCCAACTTCATACCAATTTATTTGTGTTAGTTATCCCACAAATCAATCCAATTAAGACTTTTAATAATTCTTTTCATTCTATGAATGGAAAACTTAAGACCATCAGGTATAGTCACACAAGTCTTTAATCCCAGGACCTGGAAGATAGAGATAAATAGATATCAATGAGTTCAGTCAGTCTGCAATACATAGTGAGTTTCAAGCTAGCCAGGGCCTCCTAGTAATAGCCTGCCTCAAACCCTAACCCTAACCCTAACCCTAACCCACAAGTAGGTTGTTTGTGGAAAACCTTAATGTAACAAGTATAAGGACATCTCCACAGCTGTATAGATGGAGCCACTTTTTCCTTGTTTCCCTCTAGGTCTTCTCCAAGACTGAGTACAATTAAGTCAAAATTGTATACAACAGGTGTAGCTGGATATTCACATGAAGGTCCTCTGACAGTCCTCACCCCTCCTTGAGGGTGTGTAAACAGACAGCAAGTCCATGTGAGATAATCTTGCTGCAAAAGGGTACAGTTGAATCCATGGTGGTGGTTTGTTGTATGAGAGGGCAAGTCTGCCTTGATAATTTCTTCTGAGATTGAAAACATCAATAAATTAAAAATGTATTAAATAATCTCCAAACATTATAGCTTAGTCCAGCTCATCCTGAACATGCTCAGAATATTTACAATAGCCTATGCTTAGGAAAAGCTAATGCAAAGCCTTTTCTGTAACTAAGTGGTGAATATCCCACACACATTGACTGGTGGATGTTTATAGATATGAAAACACAAAAACAAATAGTTCCCAAATGCAGGCAGCACAGCACACTGTAGAGTTAGGGGTGGCTTACCATGGCAGATAAATGGGAACCACAGGTCACCACTACTGCTCAACATTACATCAATATTTTGCTACATGTCACTAATCTGTAAAAAGGTCAAAATTCAAAACCAAAGGATGATTTATGCTAAATTTGTACTGCTTTCACATTACTTTCAATTTTGAAAATCATCACTGCGTAAAACCACTTGAAATCAAACTATGGCACCCGGCACTCTATTTAGAATCTACTAAGTCCTACTTGATAGCATTTGTGGTGCCACAAGAATCTGGTGGCAGACAAGATAAAGCAGTCAACTCTTTACCCAGGCTAAAAGTGTGAGAGAACTGTGGATACTAAGTTCATCAATAACAGTTTTATTGGTACTGTCAGTTGATGTCAATGAAAGTGTTTGAGAAATTGGCTCTCAACTCAACAAAACTTCAGTAGTTCTTATAAATGATGAAAATCAATCAAGAACTATACTTTATTCAATATTATTTTCTTATCAGACATTAAATATGGGGTTACTTTTGCCAAGGACATAGAAGTTGACATGAATTGCATTATTAATTAGCTTTTACCAAATATTTCTAAAAGTACACTATTGATTGTTTAGAACTCACTCATACAAAGGTAATTATCTTAGAGAGGTAATTGAAGAAGCAACTTCAATAATGCAATTTGAGACTTACATCTGTCTCAGTGATAGGAATCAGAATACAGTTGAAAGAAAAAATAGAGAGGAATGCACTTGTAAATGATCTGTGTTTATTTCAGAACAGACTTGAGACTTATATTGTCTTACCTTTAAGTGGTCTTAGCTTCATCCTTTTTTTTGTCTTAAAAAATCATCATAGGTATACATACATGCTTTATGAGTTTCAAGCATTTTGTTCCTAAACAAAAAATTTCTCCAACCAATTTGTATGTCTGGGAGTCAAACTTTTGGCACCATAAACAATTTTTTTTAAATTACAAGTTTGGATGCTTTAATTAACTCAAAATACCTACTCCTCTTGAAAGTATGTGCTCATTTTAGCACCTGGTATCTTCAGGATGCTAACAGAAATGAGACAATCAGAGAAACTAGCAAGAAAAAAAATCTAAGCTAAGCTACTTCCCTTGATTTCTTTTTTTCAGTTTTTTTTAAATAGAAATGGAAAATGTAGCGTTTTAAGAAAGGGGTCAAAAGCAATATAATGTTACCAATATTGGTTTGAATATATTTTGACTGCTCTTAAGAAAAATGAATTCCATCTGTGATTTAACACCAGATATACAAATTTCAAGAAGAAATATTCTTCATCATCAAAATCACCAAGAATAATATCTACATTATCATACTGCTCATTCTGCTTTTTTTTACAGTAGACTAGTTAGAAATGATAGCTGTCTTTAATAGTTATTCCCCTACCACATAAAGCATCCAGTACCCTACTTAGAACATAGCAGTTACTCATTGTCAGATCTTTACTATACTAATGCACATTCCTGTAAGTTTTTTCCACAGTTAGCCGTAATTATCCTTTTCTCCCTTTTGAAGGAAGTAGAATTGGTCATGATCAAGACAGAAGAGCAGAGAAAATTATGATAGTGGTAGCTATTTGTGGTATCTTGAACTCCCAAATAGCATGAGGAAAGGTTGAAAGATAACAGATGAGAGGCAAAAGTTGACAGACTCATGAGGAAAAGGCACAGGTAATGGAAAGCCATGAGGACAAGAGCTAAGAGCATGTCAACAGCAATAGGAATAGGCAGAATTGCTGTAAAAGATAAGTGGAAACAGAAGGCTCATCTTGAATCAAGAGAATTATCTACTTCTAGAGAAGGGTTTGGAGTATTCAATGCCAATAGTATCCCAAGTATAACCTTTTTTGGCTAAGGACTGAAATTTCTTTTCCTTCCTTGCTTTCTGATATATCTTTCCAACAGCCATATTACCTGGGGAAAAGTAAGATTGCTGCTGTCCCTTGCAATATGAATTTACCAATAAACACATGAGACAGTGTCCATCCAGCCACTGTTCCTTATCCTTATGGCTGTTGCTAGTATTATCTTTCAAAGAAATGTCAGGGAGCATTGAAGTTCAAGTCAAGAGCCCTAGGAACTGTATCAACTACACTGTTTATGGCTGTAACAGAAAATACTGCACTTTAAGATCTTTAAAAATAGAATGCCCCAGATCTCATATACCAAGTTGTCCAGAGAAAGGGCAGTTGCTGGTATGTCAGATTACTTCTACTGCCTACTTCTGTGAAGTTCCATGTTCTCTGCCACTGCCCTTCTTGGTGAATGACCACCCTTGTCAGACCTGTGGATGGGTCGTGGCAATAGGTCCAGGAGGCAAATGAAAAGCATTCCCTGAAAGCCTTTCCAGAATCAGATCATGCATTGGTGTTAAAGCAATTAATCTTTGTGAAAAGATTGGGACTGTCAGTAATACTTAAGATCAATTAAGGATACTTCCTGTGGACTTTAATGGGTTCATTCTTAATGAGTGCATATGTGGGGGTTACAGGTATAGAATCTAGGTTCCATTAATTTGAGAAAGAGAATTAAGGAAGCACATGTTGGCTGAGCCAGCAATAACGTGTTTTAGGAGCCATGTCACATACCTAAAGACAAAGTCAAGGAAATCTCTAGGGACCTACTGTTTCCACATTAGTTTATGCCACTTAAAGGAAACTGGACACTAACTGGTAAGTTAACCAAATTCTGGCTGTTTACTACTTGCCAGTGACTGTGCTAGATGCTAAGGACAGAGGATAAACAGTAGATACATTTTTGTTGAAACCTAGTTGTAATTGTCTCAACTTGTCTCCAGAAGAGACCCAGTCTCCTCTGTCCCTTTTAAGCAATATAAAACAGACTTAACCACCATGGTATCACTATAATTTAATGTTAGGTTGATGTTTCTTAACTGTTAAAAGAATGAGAAATATAAAGAATATATTATATGGAGGGGATAAAATATCAATAGTCTTACCTTGTTACTACTACAAAGTGATGGAACTGGTTTTATTGTTTTGTTTTACTGTTCATCTGTTTTCCAAAGCAGTTTAATAAAGGTTTAGAGATGGTTGAAAGGTTGAGATGATGCCTGAGTTAAGAGTGTGTATGTTTGCTTCCTCGGGGGGGAACTCATATAAATGAGCAAGGAGATAGGGACTATGAGGAAAATTCTCAGGGATGGCTCACTGGAGCTCTGGGGAGCTCACTGAATTAAGAACAGTCACCTGAGAACCATCTGGAAAAGGAACTAGGCCCTCCAAGGATAGGCAATTGTTCACTGACATGGGCAATATGTGGAGCCTCAAGGGGAGGGTTCAGACCGTGTTTCTGTGCCATGGACTGGCAGCGAGGAGCCAATTACCTCTAGAGAAACACCTACTCCAGTCTTGATATTAGGATAAGGAAATTGGACTTGTCTGGAGTGGATGCTGAGCTGATCCATCTTGGGACCACTTGCCCTTTCTGGGGAGGGGATGAGAGATGGGGATGGGGAGAAAGAAGGCTGGAGGCTGACTGGGAGGGGTCAGGAGGGGGAAGGAAGTTGGAACAGTGGGATATATAGATAAAAAAGAGACTTTATTCTATAAAAATAAATAAATAAATAAAAAGAAAAATAAACTAAACTCCGTTCTACATAAAATATTAATTTATGGATTGCATTGTTCAGGCTAAGTTACCAGAAACTACTTTAAAATATAAAATTAAGGGAAGGATGACTCAATGGTTAAGAGTACTTGTTGCTCTTGCAGAAGACCTAAATTTGGTTCTCAGGACCCACATGGCTACTTAAAACCATATTTAACTCCAGTTTTGGGGAAATCTGACCCTTACTCCTAGTTTGTGTGGGCTCCTGTACAAATGGTGCTCAAATATTCATGTAGATTCACGTACATATGTACACATAAATGAACAAATAAATAGATACTTAAAGAGAAGAAATTAACTCTCTTTCATGTATTGAGCAGAATTTATGTTTGTATACTGTTGTTTATAAATTTATGGTTGTGCTTCAAATACTATTATTCAGGCAACTATTCTAAAAATATCAAATATACAACTCAATATTATTATAAATATTTATTCATGTGTTTATATCAAAGCTTTATATTGACCCTATGTGATACCCATGTGAAATAAAGGTTGGGACTAACTAAGGTAAAAGGAGCAGAGGTTTGTGGTAGAATGGAACCAGCCTATGATAATACTAAATTGTATCTTTTTTGGCCTACTATACTATACTTTACTCAAAAGCTTTATTTTAAAGTGAAAGACCAAGTGTAGTGGCCAAAGACTTTTATCCAATACTTAGAAGCTAGAGGCAGGTGGGTATGCAAGAGTTCAAGGCCTTCTTAGTGTATATAGTGAGTTCTAGACCAGTCAGTGCTGTATAGTGAGACCATTTCTCAAAACAAAAACAAAACTAGTCAAACAACTAAACAAGCCAAAAACAAGGTAAGGAAAACTAAGATTACCTCAAAGCATAGTTGTAAAACATGATTAAAAATGCCAATGGATTCTTAATTTTCTGAGAAACTGCCATATTGCATTCCAAAGTGGCTCAACAAGCTTACACTCCCACCAACAATGGAGGAGTGTTCACCTTGCTCCGCATCCTCTCCAACATAGGTTGTCATCTGTGCCTTTTATCTTAGCCAATCTAACAGGTGTTAGGTGGTATCTCAAAGTTGTTTTGGTTTGCATTTCTCTGAAGGGTAAAGATGATGAGCACTTTTTCAGGTGCCTTTCAGCCATTCGTAGTTCCTCTGCTGAGAATTCCCTTTTTAGATCTGTACCCCATTTTTTGATTGAGTTATTCAAGGTTTTGGGCTCTAGATTCTTGAGCTCTTTATATATCTTAGAGATCAGTCCTCTATCACTTTGTAGGGTTGGTGAAAATCTTTTCCCATTCTGTAGGCTGTCGTTTTGTCCTATTGACAGTGTCCTTGGCTTTGCAGAAGCTTCCTAGCTTCAGGAGATCCCACTTGTTGATTGTTGGTCTTAGTATCTGTGCCACTGGTGTTATATTTAGGAAGTGGTCGCCTGTGCCAATTCGTAGAAGTGTATTTCCCACTTTCTTTTCTATCAAGTTCAAAGTGGTTGGGGTTAAGTTGAGGTCTTTGATCCACTTGGATTTGAGTTTTGTGCAGGGTGACAGGCTAGGATCTATTTGCATTTTTCTACACACTTCCATCCAGCTATGCCAATACCATTTGTTAAATATACTGTCTTTTTTCCATTCAATGTTTTTGGGCCTCTTTGTCAAAGATCAGGTGTTCATAGGTTTTTGGGTTAATGTCTGGATCCCCAATTCTATTCCATTGGTCCACAAGTCCTTTTTTCTGCCAGTACCAGGCTGTTTTTACTACTGTAGCTCTATAGTATAAATTGAAGTCAGGGATGGTGTCACCTCTTGAGGTTCTTCTGTTGAGTTAAATTCTTTTGAAATTGAGTATTGTTCTTTCAAGGTCCAAAAAATATTGTGTTGCGATTTTGATAGGCAGTGCATTGAATCTGTAGATTGTCTTTGGTAGAATTGCCATTTTTAGTATGTTGATCCTACCTATCCAGGAACATGGGAGAGCTTTCCATTTTCTGATATCCTCTTCAATTTCTTCCTGCATTGATTTAAAATTATGGTCAAATAGATCTGTTACTTCTTGGGTTTTAGTTACTCCGAGGTATTTAATGCTATTTGCAGCTATTGTAAAGGGTGAGTGTACTTCTAATTGTTCTAAGGCTTTCAGCTGAGCCTTAGTTCTCTAGTGTGGGATTTCTCTCAGTTTTTCTTATAGGCATCTAGCACTATGAATTTTTCCTTTTAAGACTGCTTTCATTCTGTCCCACAAATTTGGATATGTTGTGGATTCATTTTCATTAAATTCTAGGAAGACTTTGTTTTCTTTCTTAATTTCTTCTTTGACACAGAGGTGGTTCAGTTGAGTGGTGTTTAGTTTTCATGAGTAGGTAGGCTTTCTGTGATTTTTGATGTTGTTGAACTCTAACTTTAGGCCCTGATGGTTAGACATGTTACAAGGGATTGTTTCAATTTTTTTGAATTTGTTGATATTTGCTTTATGACCAATTATGTGATCAGTTTTGGAGAAAGTTCCATGAGGAGCTGAAAAATATGTATATTCCTTTCAATTTGTGTGGAAGCTTCTGTAGATATCTATTAAATCCATTTGCATCATAACCTGTGTTAGACTCCTTATTTCTCTGTTGAATCTCTTTATGGTTGACCTATCCAGGGATGAAAATGGGGTATTGAAGTATCCCGTTATTAGGGTATGCGAATTGATGTGGGATTTGAGCTTTAGTAGTATTTCTTTTACATAGGTATGTGCCCTTATATTAGGGGCATAAATATTCAGGATTGAAATCTCTTCCTGACCAATTTTTCCTGTGATGAATGTGTAATGACCAACTTGGTCCCTTTGAATTGCTTTTAGCTTAAATTCTACTTTGTTAGATATCAGGATGGCAACCCCAGCTTGTTTCTTAGGACCATTTGACTGGAAAATCTTCTTCCAACCCTTTACTCTGAGCCTGTGTGTGTCTTTGTGGTTGAGGTGTGTTTCTTGTAGGCAACAGAAGGATGGCTTTTGTTGTTGCATTCATCTTGCTAGTGTGTGTCTTTTTATAGGTGAGTTGAGTTCATTGATATTAAGGGATATTAGTGACCACTGATTAATGTTTCCTGCTATTTTTGGTAGTAGCTTCTGTGTATTTTCTTTCTCTGGGGTATTCTTCTGTAGGATTAATGATTGTTTGTGGTTTCATGGGTGTAACTGGGGTCCTTAGGTTGGAGTTTTTCCTCTAATTCTTTCTGTGGTGCTGTATTGGTAGATAGATATTGTTTCAGTCTGACTTTGTCATGAAATATCTTGTTTACTCAATTTATGTTGATTGATAATTTTGCAAGTTATAGTATTCTAGTTGGCAGCCATGATCTTTTAGTGTCTGTGTAACTTCTGACCAAGCCCTTCTAGCTTTCATCATTTCCATTGAATAGTCAGGTGTTATTCTGATGGGTCTGCCTTTTTTGTAAATTGGCCCTTTTCTTTTGCAGCTCTTAAAATTTTTTTTGTTCTATATGTTTTGTGGCTTCATTATTATGTGGCATGCTGACTTTTTTGTGGAGTCATACCTAGTTGGTGTTCTATTAGCTTCTTGTATCTCTATAGGCATTTCCTTCTTCAGGTTAGGAAAGTTTTCTTCTATGATTTTATTGAAAACATTATCTGTGCCTTTGAGCTGGCATTCTTCTCCTTCTTCTATTCCTATTATTCTCAAGTTAGGTCCTTTCATGGTGTCCTAGATTTCCTGAACATTTTGTGTTATGACTTTTTTGGTTTTAGTATTTTCTTTGACTGATATGCCTATTTCAGCCACTAAGTGTTCCACTTCAGAGATTCTCTCTTCCATCTCTTGAATTCTGTTTGTTATGCTTGTACCTATAGTTCCAGCTTTTTTCTTCAGGTTTTCTATTTCTATCTTTTTCTCATTTTGTGCCTTTTTATTCCCTCTATTTCAGTTTTTAGTTCCTGGGATGTTTCTTTCATTTTTTGGTTTACCTTTTCTTGGTTTTCTTTAAAAGATTTGTTCATCTCTTTAATTTTTTTTGTTTGTATTTTCTTCTATTTCTTAAAAGGATTTTTTTATATCTTCTTGGAGGGCTTCAATGATCTTCATAAAGGTATTTTTGGTGTCAATTCCTCTGCTTACTCTTCATTGCTCTGTTCAAGTCTTGTAGTTGAAGAACCACCACTTTCTTCTGGAGTTACCTTGTTGTTCTTTATATTATTATATATATTTTTTGCACTGGCATCTGCCCATGGCTTTAGTGATTCACGATTAGGTGGCTTCTGGTCATGTGTGGCAAGAGGGCTTGTGTGTCTCCTGTAATCTCTGAGCAAGGAGTCTGCTCAATCTCTGACTCTGCTCTGGGCAGGGGTCTGAATTTTAAGTCCTCAATCTTTCTCTGCTAATGCAGTTGAAGTTGGGATCTTTGTGCAATGCCCCCTCTTTTAGGTGCAGCTGGAGGAGCCCCACCCAGCCAAACTCTATTCCTGTCTGCTAAGGAGTATGTGGAGTTATGCACCACAGACAGAAACTGGTTCCGGAACCCTAGCTTAGTATTTTTATGGAACTCTTAATTGTGTGAATGAGTGAGTCTCTGTTTTATATTCCTTCTCTTGGATTCTTTTTCTTCTTTTTGTTGTTTTTTTTTAATTCTAAAATTGTATTAATTTTTGCTTTAAAATATTATATTATATATTTTTATTATGCATTAACAGCCTGTTTACTAATGAGAGACAGAAAGCAAGCAATGAGAGGGGAGGTGGGGAAATATTTGGAGTAGTAGAGGGAGTGGAAACCATAATCAGGATATATTATGTGAGAAAGAAATCTATTTTCAATAAATGGAAAAAGAGAAATATGAGATCATATAAGAATATGTAAGGATAAAAATGAAAAGAACTTAAGGGAGATTCCTCTGTTTCTTTGTCATAGTTTATAGTAAGCATGAGCATCATGCCACATACACACACACATACACAAGGGAGTGATTTACATTGAGGGTGAACTTTTATATACTACTTATTTTATAAAGTATGTAAGTCAAAGAAAGTTTAATCTGTAAAGATATTTACAAAATGAAAATTATGCTTAGAGAAGTACAGTCCCTTTTAATTTTTAACTTTATTTTACCTGTGTAGATGTTTTCTTTGCATGTATTTCTCTGCATCTGCAAATTTGTTTATGAGAAAACCAGAAGACCTAGGAGAAGATATCAGATTCCCTGGATTTGGAGCTATAAATGGCTATGAGATATCATGTACATGATGAGTATTGAACCTGGGTCCTCTAGAAGGACAAGTGCTCTTAAGCAGTGAGCCATCTTTCTAGTCCTGAAACTCAGTCTTTGATAGATTAATTAGACTAAAAATGACATCAGTGGATTTACTGGTATATAACCCAAAAGAAGCCTTAAATTATTTTAGTTGTGTTATAAATGATTATTTTAAAATGTTGATTATATGTATGTGATCATGAAACCTTTAGTAAATTCCAAAGAGTAGAATTCATACAATTCACATATTTTGATCTCCATAAAGGAAAAGGTTAAACAAGACACACACAGAAAAAAATCAATGATAATATAAAATTACCTGGAAATTAAAATGATTTTTTTTGTTAAAACTGCTAGATAAGGAATCAGAGAAAAAATTAAAGGCAGAGTGTTGAACTGTTTTGAAAGCAACACTGAATATTACAACACCTTTCAAATCCTGTGGAAAGTTTTCAAAAATGTACACAGAAAGATTTATGGTAGTTGTCAATGCACTGGTACCATACTACCAGTAACCCAGGACAGAGTTTATTAAAGAAGCTTGTGGGAAGACAAGATGCAGATGGAAGGAAAAAAGAGCAGACCATTTGGGTCTTTGCATTATAAGGGTGCAGGTGTTTGCAGGTTTTCATAGCAATGACTGTTCATGCATACGCATGAAAGGAATGTGCTATATGCTGTGGCTGTACCCTGTCGAAACAACACATTTGACAGGTAGCTATCATGGACCAGAAATTTTTATATTCCATCCTAATGTTTTGTTAAAAGAAAATGGGATTTGTGTAGGAGGCAAAGGTACATAAATTGAACAGGAACAGGGGCAAAGGTCTGTTGGGGCTGCTTCGAGCTGGCTTAGATAGGTGGCAATTGTCTTTCTGGGATGTATCTTCAAGCAGATTGTCCTCTCATTCTTGCTGGTCTGTGTGGTGAATTTTTCCTACTCCAAGTGAGTATTTTTAAGTTTATTTTTGATTTTATGGAGCTTGAAAACAATTATGAGTTAGTAAGACAATCTTGGGAGGTGACAGAATTCATAATGGTATAGTGCTGCTACTCTGCTATTGTGAAGGCATGGATTTATCCTTACAAAGCTTTGTTTCAGAGAAGCATTCAGTGTCTGAGGGCGGGACCCAGGTCTCTGTGTGTGCCTGACAGCCAATAGATTCAAAAGTTGGGTTCACGCCAGAAAGTCCAATCAATAGCAACTGTACTCCAAGCCACTTTACCCAATCCTGAAATGCCAAGAGGAGCAGCACACTGTTTACATAGGCTTTTCTTTAAACCCCACCTCACATCAGGGCTCCTGACCATGTTAGAACAAAGGAATATCAACCTGAGGTTCCTTTGGAATCTGTGCATAACAATAAAACTCTCATATATTTGTGTCAAGTCCAGCTCCCTGGTGGTCTTTAGGGGTACAACATTACCAGAAGTTTAGATGTTAGTATTGAGGTTTCAGGCAGTCATATGGAGAGGAGAAAAGAGGGAGAGGGGTTCTGAAACAAGGACCTGCAAAACTGTTAATTTACAATGAAATGAACCTCTAAAGAAATAAATCTTTAGCTGTTTCTGTGTTCTTTTCCTAGGGAAGTCTGGTGGTTAGTGACTGAGGACCACTAATGATAGAAACTGCATAATAAAGTTTACTTGTGGGTCTGTGCTAGGTCTGGGGGTGTGGAGAGGTGAAAAATGACACTGTTTTTTTGTTTACCCATTACTGATTTTAAAATGGCTCTTGTTTTTTTTTTTTTTATCACTTCTGAGTCTTTGGAAGGCCATGAACTACTGAAAACAAAAGGTCTTCAGTGGGAGGAGGAGAGGTGAGGGTTTTGTGGGTTTTTTTTTTTTTGAAATCTTATTGGTTTTAAAATGACCTTTGTTTTTTTTCCTCTAGTCCTAGTGGGGTAGGGTGTGGGGTGGGACAATGAGGAGTGTTTAGTTGGCTGAAAAAGTTACTGAGCTTAAAAAGTCTGGGGTGTGTGGTGACTTATATTTAATAAAATCAGTCTGGAATATCAAATCCACCCACATTCAAGCCAGAAGGGACAAAAAGTAGCAACTCATGCCTTTAATCCCAGCATGGGAAAGACCTGGATTGGTCACCTATGCCTTTAATCCTATAACTCCAGAGACAGATCTCTATGTGAGTTCAAGGCCTAACTACCAAACAGTAGTAGCTCATACTTTTATTCTTAACTCTAGAATTATGTTGCAGAATTGAACCCAGAAATGAAGGAACTGGGAGAAGAAAATATTTAAGGAGGCATAAGCAGAGAGTGTGATGTTTTATAGAAGCTATAAGTCAGGTTGAGGACTTTGGAAGATAGCTGAGTGAAAATTGACTGTGGTCTGTTTCATCTCTCTAATATTCCAGCCTTTTCCCCAATATCTGGCTTTGAGTTTTCATTTAATAACAACTAGAATTTGTGTTTATGGGGGAGGGGTGAAATGGGATTTTTGTCTTACTTGTTATCAATTGTAATGTGGCTTTGGGTCTTTTCTTTTCTTTGGGTGTGGCCATTGTGCACAAAAGGTCTTGCAGGGAAGGGGCAAAGCTTCAAAACACCTTGCAGCCTTTTGTCTTCTGGTATAACTGGTTTACTTGGTTTGGCAGTCATCTTGACTCAGGCTCTGAGTGTTTCTGAGTTCTGCAGAGGCAGGGATGGGGTAAAGAGTTTAGAATTAAACAGATGAATCCAATGGGGAAAGCCTTTGAGTCCAGCAGCTATAGGGATTGTAACAATTACTTTATAGGGTCCCATCCTTTAATCCCAGCATGGCAAAGACCTGGATTAGGGGGGAAGGTGTTGGCCTAGTTTTGAGAGGAGGACTTGGTCCAGTATTTTTATTTGAGGTGGACAGGGGTTAGCACATGGTTTAGGCAGAGAATAGTCTGTAAAATTTCATAGAATGAGGAGATAGTGAAGAAAGTGTGGGAGTAGGTGGTCAGGGAAGGGTGAGGATTTGGTAAAATTCCAGGGGTTAAAACCAGACTTCTGTATAGGAGATCAAATATCAAGGTATCGAGGGGTCTCTTTGGAAGGGCTTGGAGTTTGAAAAGAGCTAAGGACAATAGTTTTACCCAATCCAGGTGAAGCTCCTATGACATTGTAACAATAATACTTTTTAAGCAATGGTTGGCTTGTTCTACCTTACTGGAAGACTAAGGGTGATAAGAAATATGGAAGTGCCAGGGAAAATAGAAGGTTCTAGATGCTTTTTGAGAAATCTGTGAAGTAAACTGGAGACCATTATCAGATTGAAGAAAGGTGTGAATTCTGAACCGGAAAATAATTTCCCAGAAAAGAAAGTCAGAAATAGTTTGAGCTCTTATTAGAAGTGAGGAATGCTTCTGTCCATGCAGAAAATATATCTACAAAGACTAGAAGATATATGGCCCACCTGATCATGGGCATTTGGGAGAAACTGAGTTGCCAATATGTCCCTGGAAGAGACCCTCTAGCTTGATGCATGGGGAAGGGATTACTATGGTATTTGAAGGTGAGATCTGACTTTTGGCAAATTGTACAAAAGACAGTGATAGTCTTTAAGAACTGGAAGTCCTCTGAGGTAGGTTGCTGGTGAGCCTTAACAAAATGAGACAAAGCCTGGCTGTTAGGATGGAAAATCTGATGCAGGTAGAACAAAATCTCTCTGTTATTCGTGAGTGTAGATTGTAATGTGTGGATTCCCTGAGGTGAATGTGGGGAGACAGTAATAGCTCTCTGAAGGGCTTCTGTTCTAGCTGACTAGTCAGTGATGTTATTCTCCTTGGAGACAGTAAAGCAGTGTGTCTGATGAGACCAACAGCAGATAATTCCTATAGCTTTGGGGAGATTGAAGGCTTTCAACATAGCCACAATATGGCTTGAATTTGAAATTTATCCTCCTTTCATTGTAAGGAGTCCACACTCCTTCCCAATGGCATAAATATGAAAATCATATTTGGAGTCTGTGTAAACATTCCTCTACCAACTGGAAGGCCCAGGTCAGAGCTATTAGTTCAGCCTACTGGTTAGTGTTGTGTGAGAGGGGAGTGCTTGTGCTTGCACTGTCTCAGGCACACTATGGCATAGCCTGTTTTTCAGGCCCTATCATGCAAAAATGAACTGCATCTGTATACCAGGTATAAGTGGCACCTTCTTGTTTGTGTGAGGGTTGGGGCAATAGTTCCTCTAAAGTTTCAATGTGAGAATGGGATAAAATATATTTGTTACTAGGGTAAAGAAGAAGGTTAGAAATATTGAGCAGGGGACAGGGCTGGAAAGTGAGTGTAGTATCTTCTACTAATGCCAATTGGAGAGAAAGGATTTAGGAAGTGGGTAAAGTTTGTAATCCATTGTAGATAAGATGGGACAGGTTGTAGTGAGAGAAAACAGTGATAGGTGATGCAAAGGTTAATTTCTTTGACTCTCAAATAAGGACCTCGGCAGCTTCTAAAACACATATGCATGGTGCCCATCCCTGAGTGGTGAGATCTAATCTTTTTGATAGATCTTAGAGCAAAGGAGGGTCCTAGATGGTGACATAAGACACGAAGAACAAACCCTTCCTTTCTGTTATATAAAGGGAGAAGGGGTGAGCTAAGTCTGGGAAATGGAGGGCCGAGGCCTGAATAAGTGCCTGTTGGAGCTTTTGAAAGGGTTTTGTAACTAGGTGAAGGAGAGATTCTTGAAGGAAGTGTAAGGCTGCTTTATATAGGGGAAGAGCTAGGAAGGAAAAGGATGAAATCTATAATTTTAGGAAGCCAGATATTCCCAGACACAATAGGATCTCCTCTTTAGTGGTGGGGGCTGCAAGGTATTGAATTACTTGCTTCCTGTCTACAGTAATAACCTTGTGAATTAAAGTGTTAGTTAGACCCAAATAAGTGACCTTAGGTGTAGACAGCTGGAATTTGGAAGGAAAACCATTATAACCACAGATGGATAGGAAATTTAGGAGGGCAGAGGTGTTAGCTTGGCTATCTTGTAACAACAAACAGAAAAAGAGTATATTATTTACATTCTGTATAACTTTAGATTGGGGAGAGACAGGGAATATAGGTCAGAGTTAATGCCTGACAAAATGAATGTGGGCTGTCTCTAAATCCCTAAAATAATGCAGTCCAAGTGAGCTGCATGGACTGATAGGTGTCAGGATCAGTCCAGGTGAAAGCAAAGATATTCTGAGACTGGGTGCTAAGAGGTAGAAAGTAAAAAAGGCATCTTTTAGATCTAAAACTGAGAAAGGGGAGGTTCTTGGAGGAATTGTAGACAGCAAGTATAAGGGTTATATACAATAGGATGAATAGGAACCACTGCAGAGTTAATGAGCAGGAATTCTTGGGCTAGATGATAGGCTCCATTAGACTTTTTTACTCTAATACTTGGGGTGCTGAAGAGAGAAGTAGGACAGAGTAGTTATATCCTTAAGACATCAGAGATAATAGATTCGAGTCCTCTAAGGTTTTTGAGTGACAGTGGGTACTGTGCTTGAGCAATGTACTGGGTGGGACCCTGCAATTGGACAATAATAAAGGAATGATATCTAGCAACAGAAGGATTCTGGGTGTTTCACAATTATGGGTCCATGTGTGAGGCTGGAAGAGGGTATGGCAGGCTAGAGCTGACAGGCTGAAGAAATAAGGGAGCTGCTGGCAAGTCTGAGCTCAGGTGAATTGGGTGAGCAAAGGAAATAAAAGCACCTATTTTAGCTAAAAAATAAACTCTTACCATTAGAGGTATGGGACATGTTGGGACAACAAAGCAATGAATGAGCAATAGAAATATTCCTGAAAATACAATTAGGTGGCACTGTCTCATGAGGCCAAAATTGTTTATCTCTCACCCCAACAATGGAGAGGCAAGAAGGAAAAGTAGGACTGCAGAACTCCTTCAGGACTGAATATGTGGCACCAGTATCCATAAGGAAGGATATGGATTGCCCTGATATTATTATGATTACTCATAACTCTCTGTGCATGATGATGGTGGTTGGCTCAGGGAAGCCTGGGCAGCATTAATTGTCCAAGGAAAGGCCTAGGAGATCAGCCAGTGAATGGTCTATGTGAGATGCCCTCTGTCACATGGTGCTTGGCAGCAGTCTCTGGACCAATGTTTCTCTTGATGGCTTCTAAGGAAAGGCCTGGACAGCCCCCATGGGCCTGGGCCAAAGTGGGACCAATGACCCTGTTAACCACACTTAAAAATATGTACTGGTAGGTCTCCTTGCCAAGCAAAGAGTGAAGGTGCTGGTCAGATAGCTTTTGCTATATCAAGAGGTATTTTTTCTGAAGGGCTTTCTCATCTCTCCTGTGGGAAACCTTAAAGGCCAGCATTAAAACTTCAGCCCACAGATTCAGTGGTCCACTCTCAAGAGCTCTGATGTCAGAGAAGCTCTGGGTAAAAAAAAAAAATGGGTCATGAGAAATTGCCTTCCCTCAGTGCTATCAGGATCTAGGTTGGTATACTATAAGAGAGCATTTGTGAGGTGTTCCAAAAACTGGGATGAGTTTCTGGTTTATCTTGAAATATTTCCTGCATTTTTTTTCAAAACTGACTGGCTTCAGAGCAGCCTTGCAATGACCTGCCAGTAGGCAGGTTACAACGTGATCTTTGGCTAAGCCCAGTCCCTTGGTATATTTTAATTCCACGGGGTGTTGACATCTGTAACTGCCGCATGCCCTTATCTGCATGAATTCTGGCCTGTTTCCAAACTTGCCCGCACTCTTCGGGGAGCAGGTTATTTGTTAGGATTGTATCTATATATCATGAAAAGTGAAATAATAGGATTGAGTAATATATTGAAATTCTTTTATGAAGATGGTAGATTTAGAACTATAAGAGCCCAATTTTTGGCCACCTGAGAGTGTTCTGTCAGAGAAAATGGGGTATAAACTTTCACTATCTCATCTTCTCATCTACATTAGCCACTTCCTATAGAGAAAGAACTGGGTCAGAGCAATAGTCAAAAATTCTTTTTATATAAAAACAAATATATATTTAAAGATATGTATACATACACATATGTGAGGAGAATTATGAGGGAACAACAGAAGGGAAGGGAGGGGGAGAGAGAAAGGAGGGAGAGGAGTTTCACTTTGTAGCTCAGGTTGGCCTCAAGCTCAGTAGCCCAGGCTGGCTTTAAATTCATGAATCATCTTCTTTTTTATGATTAAAGAAATCACATTTTCTATCCTTGTATATTCTTAATCAAGGTCCCTTCCCCCTCCCACCACATCAGATCACTCTGTCTTCTCCACATCTCCCCACCCCCCCTCCCCATGGGCAGGCGATCCCAAGGTCCCAAAATTGCTTAGTTCAGCCTCCACTCCTGGCAAATCCAGTTTTCTCCCCCCAACATCAAGACTGAGTCAGGTGTTCCTCCAGGGGGAGTGGGATACAAGGATCTGGTTTTGCAGCTATAAGTAGGTGGCCAGGAGAACAGGAAGCCAGAAGGGAAGGTTTACAGCTGAGATAGGAAAAAGCTTGTATATAGGTAATCTCTTTCCATCTGCCCATTGGCTCGCTAAAGTTAGAAATCTCTCATCTTTTGTAAAATATTGGGGTCCAGCAAGCCATTAGGCAGCCACTTTGAGTTATTATCTAAGGGTTACTTAAGCTATTTCTTTGTACAATAATGGATAAGCTTAATGGTGTCTAGGTAAGGCATAAGGCTCAAGAATGCATCCTAGAGGTGAGAATGGAGAGATTTCTTTTGCTGGCTTATTCTTCATTACTGAGGCCTGGGAAGGATTCTACTGCTAATCTGGGTCATCACCCAGCTAATGTCTGGTCTCCAGAGAACAATGCTAGCTACCACTAAACACTCATCAGTTCCTAGAATAGGTGTTATGGCAAAGCCTGAGGGACAGAATTCCAGAGATCCAGTGATCTGGACTGGGCTTCAGTAGCAGGGAAGGCGAAAAATGATTGTCAGGCAAAAAGGAACAGCCATGATCAGTGAGGATTGTGGCTGGGGGTGGTCCTCCTCAAGACTACTGTCTTCCTGGAAAGCTAGACTTTTCCTGGGACAATAGTTAGCAATTACATGGACTGGAAAGGGAAGACTTACCAATCTAAGTTGTTAGTGTGCAAATATGCTGCTCCTGGGAAGATGGAAGAAGAACTGGAAAGGGCTCCAGTACAGGGTCCGCTGGTATCTATTTGTGCCTAGGCCAAGGAGAGATCCAGATTGAATCATAGCATCAAATGTTGTGCATGAGGAACAAACCATAATACCAGTAACCCATGATGACATTTATTTAAGAAGCTTGTGGGAAGAGAAGATGCAGATGGAAGGGAAAAGAAAACAGGCCATGCAAGTTTTTGCACTATAAGGGTGCAGGTGTGAGGAGGTTTATATAACCATAACTGATTATACATATGTGAGTAGCTTGTGAGGGGGGAGGGGGGTTGTCACATCTAGTCATGCATATGGATGAAAGAGGTGTGCCCTCTGCACAAGGCATGCTCTTCTGTGTTGGAACAGCACATTTGCCAGGTAGCTACCATGGACCAGAAATACTTACAGTAGTAACATATATCTTTATTGCAACATAGAAATAAGAAGACTTGGGAGATTGTTCTTTGGTTAGGAGTGTTTGGAATGAAGTCCTTAGTTTGAATCTATAGTACTCTCATAAAAAGTTAGCTATGCTTCCATGTAGTTGTAAGTGTCACATTTGGAGAGTAGAGACAGGAGGATTTCTTGATCTTACTGGTCATCTAGCCTAGGGAGCCTAGGTCTACAATGAGCTGCCAGGTCAGTTAGAGACTATCCCATTATCCCAAGGTAACAAGACAGAGCTATATAGAGGAAGACAGAATTTTGTAAATTCTCCATGAGCACACCTGTGTGCATGCACCATACCCATGAGTACATACATGTACACACACACACAGACACACACACAGACACACACACAGAACCATACACATACACAAATAAAATGTGAAAATAAATTATTCTAATCATTAGTATATAAGAGCAAAAACTAGTTTTAATAAGTAAAAAGAAGTAAAATAATAAAAACAGAAGGTAAAATTAAATAAGTTAGGAATAGTAGATTTATGAAATAGATCTATGTTAACAAGAAAAATTTCAGATATCTTTTAATCAAGAGAAGAACGAAAAATTCAAATTTACAACATCAGAAATGAGAATCAACACATATCCCTTGGTATCTAAAGAGATTTAAAGTTAATAGCTGCTTCTTCTCAAAGAATCAACAGATCTGTAGGAAGATAGATATTATTGATTACTATGATTTTATCATTGTACACTGTATACCTGGATTCAGATATTACACATATGCCATAAATGTGTATGGCAACTGTCCAGATTAGAAATAACTTAAAATGAAGATAATGCAATGTTTCTTTACAAATATTTCAAGATACTTGGTAAAATATATACAAAATGGTGTGAGAACAGAGTTAGTTCTGCATTGAGCAGTGAGCCTTACAGCAGACCACATTATAGAAATTTAAATATAATACATATAATATTGGGGTGATATATTGTATATTTAATGAGAATAGTCTGGAATATCAGAGGACAGAGTGAGCCACCCACATAGCCAGTCATGAAGGTCAGGGAGTGGTGACCCACACTCTTAATCCCAGCACTTAGGAGTCAGAGATCCTCTGGAACTTTGAGAGTTCAAAGACAAACAGAGCCAGATGGTGGTGGCACCTTCCTTTAATCCCAGCACTAGGAATGTTGAGTCAAAAAGTCTTGGCAGAGAAAGAGGGAGGAGGAGTTCAGGTTCATCTGCATTTCTTTTCAGATGAGGATTTCTTGAGACAGGATCTACCCTTTTTTAGCCTGAGGAGTTAGTTGCCTGGGTGAGAACTTGCTCTGGCTTGTTCCTCTGTCTCTCTGATATTTCAGGCTATTTTTATGAAATATAAAATATATCATAACATATTCTCATTTCTATAAAAATAAAAAGAGTATGACTAATATAAGAAAACTATATACAATAAATATAATGACTATATACAATATATAAAAGCAAAAATTAGCAATAATTATATCAATAATATCCAGTCTACTAACAATTGACAAATTCAGAGAAATTACTTCATTATTTATCTTATCTCCATGAGTTCAAAGGATTATACCTAATTCACTTTTTATCTAACTTGTACTACCAACCAAAAACTATCTTTTGATATCTCTCAAACTTACACATTTTATACCTCTTAGTGAGAATCTTTTCTGAATATGTAACTAGGAAAAGAATAACTATTTAGTCTTCAACTTCCTCAGAGAAACTGAGTAAACAGGAAGTGCAATCAAAAAGAAAATGTCAGAAATGACAGAAACAGCTTGCTACCTGAATAGTCACCCAAGTTTTCTCTCCAATTGTGGAGTCATCTTTGGCCTATAGGCCTAGAATATCTTACAGACTTACCTGTGAATTGCAATATACTTAAAGACCTTCCTACCTACCTTGTTTCAACAAGGTTCAGCAGTTCATTCTTCTGTATTCTGCTTGTCCATTTTGGATATAATAATGTCAGCAGTCAAAGCAAGAGAACTTTCTTGCCCAGTGGCTAACTTTGGCACAAAGAATGTAAACTCCATATAGAGTTTCTTTGATTCTCATCATCTTCTCTGAAGTAGATTGTTGCTGCCAAGAACAGAAATGTCTCATTGTCATAAAAATTAAAAAGTTATGAAAATATCTTAATTCCATATTCTGGAGATTTATAAAGTATTTAAAGATGACCTATCTAAAATATATCTCTTGTTTGACTTTGAGCAAACCTAATATAAGTATAATTTGATTGTAATAACTAGCTACTAACTTGTCTTTCTTTATGTCTTGGTAATAATAACTTTAAAGGACTAGCAACTTGCATTACATTGTTAGATGAACTATGTAGGTACAAACCTTGAACAAGTGTAGAAATATATGTACAATAACAAAATTAATATTAATTTTGTATCATCATACACAATTGGCATATAATATACAAAAATTCAGTCCAAAGTAAAACATTTAAAGCTAGTAGTTGCTTTTTCAAAGTAGATTCATGAATCTACCTTTTTATCCTATCATATCTGTATCCCCTTTTTCTTTTTATTTCAGAGAACACTGAATCTAATCTCCCTTGTTTAGCCTTTTTTTTCCTAGCGATTACCAATAACAATTTGTAACCAATCATCTTAAATAAAGACAATTATCCATAACCTATTGAAAAATCAAACCTTACCTCTTGGGAATGTGGGTGCCTTGTTCTTAAATTTACCTCCTTTTGTCTAGGAATGATGGATTCTTTACAGGATCCTGAAAAAAAAATTTTTGGTTGTCAAGTTGTGGGAAAGGTAGCTGTATCATTTATTGTCCAGTGGGAAAATGCAGGGCTTGTTTCAAGTCATGGCTAGAGTAGTCTTTGAGGCTGAATCATCTTAGGTAGTCACCTCAAAATTGTCCTGAGCAGTTTGTTGTTCAAAGCTGATCTCTGGTTGGTGTTTGTCAGCCTAGTGGCATTGTCATAGTACATGTGAAATCATTGCTGTATGGCTCCATCTTTCATTTTGAGATACAAAAGTTTACCATTTGGCAACATCATGGTTCACTGCAGAAAACTGATAAGAGGTTCAACCCAAAACAATGTACAGGACGCTAAATAAAGCCTTTTTTCTACAATTAGATATTACTTATATATTATAATCAATACTATGGCAAAATGTTTTATATTATATTATATTATATATTATTTATTTTACAATATATATGTATATATTATTCTTATAAGCTTTGATATAAAATTCATACATTAAGAAAAAACTTTTAATAATCAAAATAAACCCAAATGATCATGAGATTAGTGGTAATAGAGTAGTCCCTTAATTTTGTCTTTTCTTCCGTCCCATATCAGATGGCTCTTCTGATATACAGAAATTTTACATTTTCATTTAACTGGCATACTTGGGTCTAGAGAAGGAGAGAGCCACAGTTCAACTCCAACTCCACCTTTAATTTATAATTGAATCATGCCTCAACTTTTCTTAGATGTAAAGAGATATAGATGTTAGGCAATGTGATATTACCCTCTATAGTATATTAGTACCAATAGGCCCAATTTTTCTTTGCTTGTAATGTTTTTTTGCTGGATATCCTTCCTTTCTGCTTTAGATGACCAGATGTCTAAGGTTTTTTGACTTTTTATAGATAGGTATTTATATTTTTCAGTAAAGACAAAAACAAAACCCTGTCCTACTGCTTGTATGGTGAGTTTTTCTTAGAACTTAAAGAATTGTCACATCAGTGGATGAGCTATAATTTCTCCTTATCAAGAGGTTTCTCCTGTTAAATCAACTCTTTATCAATTTGGATGGTAGCCATAGCTTTTTTTCTCCTAAGAAAGCAAAAGTGAAACCCTCCTTCAATACTAAATTTAGGGAGATTCACTTTCTAAACTTTTTCAATTTTTATTTATATTTTCTCCTGATTTTTTAATTGATTTTCTATAGTTATTTTATCTTCCAAAGAAATATGTTTATTTGTTTGTTTTCTGATAGGCATTAGATAGGCATCAGATTCTTTAAGTGATCTATAAAAGCATTTCCCTCCATGATGACAGGATAGGACTAAACTGAATTTGATATGAGGGTATTTGCCTAAAGCAAAAAATTACCTTGGCTGTCATTTGTTGACATACATTCTTTAATTGAATGCCTACATTTGCCATACCTACTGCATAATTAAGAAGGGAGGGACATTCTGTTGGAGTTATTTTTAGCAAAAGCATTGTTTCAGAAATGCCTTGTTTACAGTCCTTTTTTAGGTGACCTTGTTTTCCACAGCTGTAACATTTGATATCTTGATTTTTCTTTAAACCTCTAGAAATAAATTTTCATATGTAAGTATCATCATAACTATGAGATTCCATATTAATTGTATCTCATATTCATTTCTCCCATGGTGCTGATTTTGCTTTTAATGGCCTAATTACCTTTTTTCATTGTGAGTTATTATTTTCACAAATCAGAGATTCAATAAGTATTTGCCTAACTTCTAAATCTGGTATTTTATTTATTGTTGAAGTTAATTTTTGTAGAAATCTGTGAAGTTTTCTTTTGGTCTTTTTATCAATTTTGTAAATGACTCAATTTTCTTTCTCTTTCCTTCAATTCTATTCCAAGCATTCAAGGCTGTTATTCGGCATAAAGCGAGGGTGTGGTCATCATATAAAAATTGCATTTCTACATTAGCATAATCTTTCTCCTCAAGAAGTTGATCTTGGGAGATTTCAATATCTCTAGGCCTACTGTGTTGTCCAATGGTTTTGCCTTCACCATTCCACCAAGTTCTCCTTTGTAACTGAGGCCCTGCCTCTAATTGTTGTAACCATATCTGTTCAGTCTTTAGGGATAATTATATTACAAGTTGATCATGAGTTTATTATCTGTTTTACAAATGGTGAGTGCATGCCAAATGAGATAATTACTTACTTGAATCTCCTTAAATCTAACATTTGAACAGCAATCCATTCAGTTCTTACACACTTTCTATCATTTAGTAATTTCTGTAAGATTACTGGATATATTAATGTTGTCTGTTTGAAAGCCTTAGGCTGTTTATAACCTTATTACATCATGTTAATCTCATCTACATTAATTATCCTCTCAATTAATTGTTCTATTTTCATTCTATCTTCCCTATTATCAAACAGAGACCAAAGTTTTTCCATTGTAGTACTATTTCTCATACTTTAATGTAAAAAAACTGTTTTTCTATCTTAAACTAATTCCTTGTTTTAAGAAATTCCAATTGACTCACCAAATCTGCCAACAATGACAATTTATGTGAGTGTAAAGTAAAGCAGCTGCTAACTTTCCTAGTGGCATCAGTACAATGAGGGGATCCAGGGAAAGCCATGACCCACCGGGGAGTGAAGCAACTATCTGGAAATCTCACCCAGGCAATCCTGGACAAGAAACATATGTGGCAGGAACTGCCTGAAAGACAGAGCTAGCTGGAAGCTAACTCTGAAAGGAAAACCTAGCCAGCTTGGGAGTAACTCTGGGTATGTGTAGCTCTGGTCTGTGCTGGTAGCTGAAAAGCCACAGGCAAGCAGCATTTCCATGAATTGATGAACAGAAAGTTGGGCATCACATATTGCATAAATTCTATTTTGTATTATTAATAAAAACTCAGAGCCAGAAATTGGGAAAAAGCTGGGTTTTGAAATATCATAGCAACAGAGAAATAAGCTACAGCTGGTTTTTAACTAGCCAACTCCACAGACCAAAAACGGGTAGATATTTTCTCCAAAAATTCTCAGACTTGATAACTCATGAGTACTCTGATTTTGGAAACACTGGTGTGGCTCAGTGGTTAAAAGTACTTGTCATCAAGCCTGTTGATGTGAGTTCAATCCCTGAACCCACAAATTGGAAAGAGGTACTGTTGTTCACAAGTGGTCTTCTGACCTCCACATGCACTATCTGGCATATGTACCCATGCATTTGTTCATGCGTATATATACATGTAAGTAAAATGTTTAAAACTGAGAAAAAGAACACTAGTGTGTTGTATAAATAAATATTTATACAATCACAGGGTGAATAAGATCCTTTTGAGTTTTACAACAAAGACAGATACAAAATAGGAAATCTGTAGGGATAGATTGAAATTCTGACTGCATATCTGTTGTTGACATGTACATGGCCATATTAATGACCAAAGCCTCAAGTCCATGGCAAATTGGAAAATTAACCTCACCCCTCTTGGAGGCCAAAAGTGATGAAAAAGCTTTCTCCTGGTCTGTGTGCTAATGTAGATAGCATGTGTAGAAAATGTCCACTGTAGATATCTTTGTCAGATAGTTAAGCACTGTAGACTGCTCACCTACAGAGACTACTTCTACCAAGAATAGCTAAGCCTGTCTACCTGTTCAACTGTATATAATGCCCCTGCCTCCTTGTTTATCTTTATGTAATGACCCTGTCTCCTTGTCCAGCTGTACAGTGTACCCCCACATCCATGTCCAACTGTGTATATACAATCTGAACTTCCAGGCTGCTGTTTCTTCTCTAACAAAGACCTTTATCAACTAAATCCCAGTTTTTCTATGTGTCCAACTGTCTGCCCTTCCTTTATTCCCTCATCAAACCCATCAGATAAATTCCTAGAGCCATCAGACTCAGCAGAAGTCTTTGGTATATCTGAATATAAAGCAAATTAAATCCCATATATAACAGCTGCCAACAAGTTTAAATGTGATAGAGTATGTATGATACAAAATATTTTTAATATAATCCAGGGAATCCTTATATTATTCTTTATTTAGATACCCTTGATGTGAATGCTTTCTGTATTTATTTTATTCTCTTTCCTCCTCTCTGCCTGTTCTCTCTACAGTAGTAGCTCATTCTTCATCCATTTGTGAATCTCCCCTTCATGTTTCCTAAACTATTTTAAGAGTGATCTGAAGGTGTGGTTGATACATTGTCTTCTTGAATATTTGAAATAATATTTTTTAAGGACAAGAATTTTCCTATAACAGACTTACCAATATAACTAATTTGACTTTGACACATTATTATTACCCAGTCTTCAGATATTATTGACTTTTGACAAAAGAAACATCGTGGTCTTTTCCAGTTAAATAATTTTCTGTTATGCTTTTTCTGGAAAACTTCCTGAAACTTTGATTTTGATCTCAAACATTGGTACTTTTGAAGCACATAGGCTTGCAATTTGGGTTTTTCTGATGTTACTTGTAATGAGTTTTCCATTAAGAATGTTTGGAAGGATTACTATAAAAGTAATTATGAATTCTTAATGAAGTGTCTTAAAAGATCACATGGTGTCATTATTGATATTGTTTAGTTTCTGTAATTTTTTACCATGTTGTCTGCAAGAATTTTCCAGTATGAAGTAATTACAAGTCATTTGGAAGAATAGATTTGAAATTGAGTATATTATATTTAGAACCAGATACTTAAAAATACTCCAATTTTGGAAGTTTCATAAACTCCCCTGTAAGCAATGAAATAAATGTAATATATTCATTGTAAGCAATGTTGTAAGAGATGGTTTAGACTTTGGAAAGGTATTGTTTTATAACTTCAGTGTACATAAAAAGCTGATTTGGGTACAGTGATGTATTATTTCTTATTTTGCAGATATGTACTCCAAACTTAGATGAGTCAATGGTACCACACATTGTATACACTCTAAACCATATAGCACCCTCAAGGGAATATAAGCATAAAGGATGTTTATTAAGGGGTGTTATTTCTTTTTAAAAATTTCTGAGTAATAATATTACATGTTTATAGAGCATAATATAGTAAATTTTTATGTATATGCAATTAAATATCAGGTTTAATTCCTATTTGGCAAAGGAAAATATATACATGATCAGGCAAAAGGAGACATTAGAGGATAGCATTGATATGGGTACTCATCTGCCTTAATGGAAATGACCCTTGTTAGTCCTTCAGAGTTGAAGATAGAGGGAGGGGAATGGTTTTCTCCTCCATTCCATTCCATTCCCCCTTTTCTCCCTTCTATTTCCATTTTTCTCCTTCTACCTCTTCCCATCTCCTGTGCTTCCATTTTTATTTTTTTAATTTGTTCCAATCTGGCCTTGAACTCAAGATTCTCCCAACTCTGTTCCCAAGTGCTGGGAATATATAAGTGTGCTGCAAATGCCAGCTGTAAGGAAGTTCTCATAACTACACAGCAATGTATTACTGAAGATTACCTCTAGAAAAATGCTATGATTTCATGTTAGCTGTCTCTCTTTATCTAAGAAAATTTCCATAGTGATGGGGACTGCAAGTAGGCAGCCACAACCATGCCAAAGTCCTATAGGACAAGCACTAACTAAATATTGGTTGGTGTTGTGTAGCATCCATGAAACAAGGCACAATATGGTTGACATAATTAATAATTATTTTTGTTTTCCCATTTTTGTGCATACTTTACAATGTTCTTCTAAAACATGTATAATAATATTTATAATTAGGAACAAATAAAAAATACTATAAGTACTATGAAAAATATAGACTGTACACGCTTGTAGTTCTTTGCATCTTTAGAAATAGCATGACATAGTGAGCTTTGGCACTGTATGAAATTATTTTCAAATTGAGTCTGCTTTATGGCCTGAGGCCTTGGCTCTTAATATCTTACAGTTTCATATTCGCTATTTGTAGAGGGGCTGTAGGTAAGGGAGAAGCTGTATATGGAAAGGTTGGAAGTGGGAGACATAGTTTGAAAAATGTTGTGACCATGACAATAAGAATAATGATGAAATACTTACCACATAGTGAAAATTAAATAAATAATAACCATTTTTGCTTATGCATTTAGATTATAAATTTTTTAGACCTCTAAGTTTTGATATTTATTTAATACTACTGTGTACACCTTTGACAGCTTCCCAGAAATTTTTTTGTCTTAAGGCTAGAACAACTAAAAATAAAAACACTGTTCAAACATATGCAATTTTTTAGTTCTCAGGAGCAGAAGTCAGGCATTCTCTAGGTACTTTCTTAACCTTTATTTTCAACTAAATGCTGATAGGTCAAACAAATAAACTGAAAGCAAGTGAAAAGCAATAGCTTGTATTGTGTCACAACTAGAACAACATTTTAGATTTAAAGGCATATAAATTTTTTTTTGGTTTTGTTCAATATTGCACCGTGCTTAAAAATGACTCTTTAATACTATGTTTTAGGTATTATATAATAATCAACTATCTGCACAAAATTTAAATCTTAATGATTGCTTTTTGAAAAATTTGTAGGAAAGCACAGTGTATTCAATTAAAAAAAATTCCACTACAGCTTTGGTATGGTGAACAATATTATTTGCAATTAAAGCTTAAAAAAATTCATTGTGATTTTTTTATATCATGCATTCCTCATCACTCTCACAAATTCTGAAAGTACTAACCTACTTTACATTCCACCTATTACTATTGCTCTTCGGCACATTTTATTTTTAGTCTAAATTTTTGGCTAAAGCTCTTGAAAATAAAAATACAATTTTGTAGTGGTCATTATTTTAAAACTCTGTTTTCATGATACATTATGCATTTTTCTTTGGTCAATTCAGAGTATTAATGGTGGAGAGGGTTGCTAATATGCTTTTAAACAGTAGTCTGTTATGAGGACTGTTTATGTTTGGGACCTTTGGCTCTTTATCTAAAATTCTTAGGATGTAGATATTTTACCCTATTTACATGTTGCTCTGGAAAGGACAGGGCAATCAATTTAGTGAAATAATTGGGTATTTAGTTTTAAAAAGTCACTGAACAACATAAACTAACTACTCAGAAAAAAATTCACACTCAAATCAGCTGCTTCATATTACAAAAAATATAAATCATTTGAATATATGATGTAATCCAGAGATACAATGAAACATTAGTTTGGGTATTTGTTTCCTTTTTCTTATTTTATTATTATGAACAAAGAAGCCACACTTTCTTTTCCTGTATATCCTTATTCAAGGTCCCTTACCCCTCCCGTCACATCAGGTCATTCTCTCTTCTCCATACCTCCCCATCCACTCCTTCGGCAGGCTGCAGGCAGTCCACAGGTCTCACTGTCTCAATATTGCTTAGTGCAGCCTCTACTCCTGGCAGCTCCAGTTTTCTCCCCGCAACCTCAAGACTGAGTCAGGTGTTCCTCTAGGGGGAGTGGGATCCAATGAGTCAGTCCAGGGTGTTTCTGATCCCAAGCTGTTCGGTGGTTGTGGTTTGCAGTTGGGCATTTTTTGCTTTTTTCTTGTTTGTTTGTTTAGAGTCCACTAATGAGTGAGTACATCCCCTGCTTATCTTTCTGGGTTTGTGATACCTCGCTCAGGAGGATATTCTCCAAATCCATCCATTTGCCTGCAAATTTTAGGATATCATTTTTTCTTACTGCTGAGTAGTACTCCATTGTGTAGATGTACCACAGTTTGTTAATCCATTCTTCAGTTGAGGGGCATCTAGGTTGTTTCCA
>PVIH01012201.1:0-64708 GCA_004025045.1 Sigmodon hispidus
TTCTTGCCCTCTTGGATTAAGGAAGACTGAAGTCCAACCTGTTGACAGGGCTTTCCTCCTCCCTGTATTGGCCTGGGGGGTGGGATGGCGTGATTTCTCAGTGATTCCCTATAGTGTTGCCCCTCCCCCAAATGGGGGAGATAACCACCATCCCAGAAATTCTCAATAAAATTTTTATTACTGAAAAAAAAAAAAAAAAGAGCACTGACTGTTCTTCCAGAGGACCTGAGTTCAATTCCCAGCATCCACATGGCAGCTAACAACTGTCTGTAATTCCAAGATCTGACACCCATACACAGTTATACATGCAGGAAAAACACCTATTCACATAAAAATAAATATTTAAAAGAAAAAAAAGAGGGGCTGGAGAGATGGCTCAGTGGTTAAGAGCACTGTCTGCTCTTCCAGAGGACCCGGGTTCGATTCCCAGCACCCACATGGCAGCTAACAACTGTCTGTAGTTCTAGTTCCAGGCAAACACCAAGGCAAATAAATAAATAAAGTTTAAAAAAAAAGAAAAGAAAGAAAAACTTTGGAGTAAAAAGACACCGAATGCCCTCTTTCAGATTCCTCTTATGTACATATAGGCACATCCACTCACATTGTTAGCATTCAGACATACCAATGCCCAGGGTCAGCCCAGGGTTCTGTGGGCATGCGCGGGCTGCCAGTACTTAGGAAAATACCTGGACAGCCCAGGGTTACGTAGTCTGTGTGCAGACACTAAATCCCCTTATTAAAGGAAGCCCCTCCCTATTTCTCTCCTTTTCTCAAGAGGTCTGCATCTTCTCTCTTCCCCTTTCTTCTCTCTCTTTCTCTTCTAACTCTTCTCTCCTCTGTTTCTTCCCCTCGCTAAAACTCTCCACGTGAGGGCTGTCTCTCTGTGCCCCCACCCACTGTGGTGGGTTACGGGTTACATCTTTCCCTGGGGTCCTGCAGCGCTCTGAGGCATCTCCCAGACAGAAAATGCCCTGGTTCTTCAGGCTTATCACTCACAGAGAAAACACCCACAAAGTGTCTTTAAATAAGTTTGGTATCTGCTTTCTTTTTTTTTTTAATTTTTTTTTTATTATTTATTTATTTATTTGCCTTGGTGTTTGCCTGGAACTGGAACTACAGACAGTTGTTAGCTGCCATGTGGGTGCTGGGAATCGAACCTGGGTCCTCTGGAAGAGCAGACGGTGCTCTTAACTGCTGAGCCATCTCTCCAGCCCCCGCTATCTGCTTTCTTAATCAACAGCTAATAAGGTCATATTTCTGAGTTCCCTCAGGGCAGCTACCTGTGTTCCCTCAGAATCCCCAGCTCCCCCTCAGCATCCACCCAACATCTGACACAGGGCTGTATCTTCTCACAATACCCCAAAGCATGGCTTGACAAGCTGCTGGACAAAGCTTTGTAAAGAAAAATGGTTCTTGTCTCACTGATTGGTTGGTTGGTTGGTTGGTTTGGGGGTTTTTAGTCAGGTTAGCTTTAAACTCATTACATAGCCTATGTTGATGCCAGGATCACAGGCATATGCCATCATGCCCTGTTTCTAAAAGGAAAGGGTTTTTTTTTTTCGGGGGGGGGGGTGTTCAAGACAGGGTTTCTCTGTGTAGCTTTGGAGCCTGTCTTGAAACTTGCTCTGTAGACCAGGCTGGTCTCGAACTCACAGAGATCCACCTGCCTCTGCCTCCAGATGCTAGGATTTGAAGGCATGCCTGAGCTGCTGCCACTACCACCATTACCACCACTACCTGCTTCTAAAGGGAAAGTTAAGCAGTGATCTTGATCAGAAGCTTTCTGTTTGGTTCTCTTAGCAGTAGTGAGTGGGCGGGGCCGTAGCCATGAGGGTCTATGGCTATGAAATAAATTCAGATGCCTATTTTCCCTTGGCAACCTCACCAAGAAACTACTGAAAAAGTTTTTATTACAGCTAAGTGTGTGTGTGTGTGTGTGTGTGTGTGTTAAAATCAAACATAATAATCAGGTTGATAGAGTAGCTGAATTTGAAGGTAAGCTTTCTGTGAGAAAACACAGATTTGGGAGGTTGTATAGATCATTAGTGTTGCTTTTCAATGTTTTTGCTTTATTTATTTATTTATTTTTTGGGCAGGTGCATACAGATGTTTATTATTGAACAGAAAGGCAGGTGTGTCCAGATAAACAAGAAAGTTGATGGTGTGAGGCTGGATCTTGGAGACAGGTTTAGCTAACGTAGGTAGGAGTAGTCTACAGGTGACAAACATCCAGGAGAGAAGGTTGGGATGGACAATTTCTGCACACACTGTCAAAATCTCCACTTGGACCAGAAGAAGGCTTTCTCATGCTTCTGAGCCTCATCACAGAGAGAGGCTCTGCCGTCTGCCCTGGGTCTCAGGGTCTGGGGTTCTTGGCATGGCTCCACCTCCATGATTCTTTTCTTGTTCAGCCATGCAGCTCGGTACCATTTCTCAGAGCAGCATAGTTATCCTCTGGATCAGATGGCTTCTCCCTGTTTTTTTGTTTTAAAGGTTTTCATTTTTAATTGTTTATCCATGGGGGGTATATACACATCACTGCAGGTTCGTTTCTACAGAGGCCAGAGGCACCGGATTCCCTGGAGCTAGACTTCCAGGTGTTTGTGAGCTGCCCACACAGATTTCTGTGATCATACCTTTCCTCCTCTGAGCTGGTACAACCTACTCCAGAAACCACTGTCTGTGCACGGTTGAAAACCCTGGCACTCCTGTAGCAGCCTGGCCATTTTACATTCGGGCTATTTTACATCCATCAGATAAGCATTTGGGTTTGCTCTTTGACTAGCTGTTTCTTTCTATGCGTTTCCTTTTCCTTGTAGAATGACAGAAAGGCGGTACATCTCCAGCCAAAGGCATGGCAACCAGCTTTACCAATGCTGGCTGGAGCGGGGCGCTCAAAGAAAGTGCTAAGCTGGTCTTGAACTTTTGTTTATTTAGTTTATACATGTCTATCTGTTGTCACACATGCACACAGAAAGATGTAGATCAGTTGACACTTTACTGGAGTTAGTTAGTTCTTCTTTTCTTGTGGGTCCTGGGGGATCGAACGCTGGTCCTCAGGCTTGGCAGTAAAGCTCCTTAACCAACTGAACCATGTCATCAGGCCTGGAGGCTGGGAGATTTGTAGTTGTTGCTTTGCTTTGATTTTGTTTGAAAGACTTTCATTTTTAATTATGTGTGTGTGTGTGTGTGTGTGTGTGTGTGTGTGTGTGTGTAGAATGTAGGTGTCCTTAGAGAGTAGAGGCATCGGATCTCCTGAAGCTGGAGTTATAGGTGCTTGTGAGCTGTCTGATTTGGGTGCTGGAAACTGAACTCAGTTCCCCTGAAAAAGCAGTACAAGCTTTAAACCACCCAGGCAACTCTCTAGCTTCCTGGGTTTTCTATTCTTTTGCCTTTAGTTTTCATTTAATGTTATAGGCATGGGTATTTGCCTACATGGATGTCTGTGCACCACTTAGCATGCCTGGTAACCCTGAACATTAGAAGAGAATATTAGATTACCCGGAACTGGATTTAACAGATAACTGTGAGCCATTATGTGGGGCCTGGGAAGCAAACTATGGTTCTCTAGAAAAGCAGCCAGTGCTCTTAACCACTGAGCCATCTCTCCAGTTCCCAATGTGGGGTTTTCTCTTGAAGGTAAAAACATCTTACTATAACCTGGACTGCTCTAACACTCCCAGAAATCCTCCTGTCTCAGCCTTCTGAGTGCTGAGATTACTGGGGTATACTACCACACCTGGCTAGCAGTGGTTTTATTTTGCCCTTCTGCTACCTGGGGCAGTTACTGTGTCCTCCCGAGCCACACAGTTAAGGACCCGAGGCTGAGGTGAATCCCTCTCTACCAAGGTCCCCGATAAGTCTTAGGGCCCATCCCTGGGCCTGAACCTCACTTCTCTACCACAGTCACGCCCTGTCTCTCAGAAGCATCAAATGTCTCTCTAACCAAGTCATCTGAGCCCAAAGACACTATGGGGTCCAATCCTGGGTCTAGAGTGGTGGTACAGGCATGTGCCCTAGGAAATTCTCCACCCCAGCCTATGCTAGATGTCGGGGAGTCGGGGAAGAAGGGAGGGTAACTCCTGACACCTTAGCACTGGGCCTCCAGACCTAGAAAGGGGTGACAAACAAAAGCTTGCCACAAGCTTCGGGTCTGACAGGCTATGTCTGGGAGAGGCCCGCAGGGCGCTTTACAAGCCAGCTTGTAAATAAATAAGTAGGAAGGTAGGAAAGGCAGCCTGGGACCTTCTCCAGTTCCCAGGCTCAGAGGCCAGGCAGGTCTGGGGCCCGGAAGCTCCTGACCTTCATCTCAAGCAAACCAAGAGTCTTAACCTGTTATATCATCCATTGCTAACACTCCTGGGATCAAACCAGCTGCAGAGCTCTTCGGGAACTATACTTAACCATCTTTTTAATTCTCTCTTTCCTTTCGCTTTACCCCTCACCCCCTTTCTCGTGACCTCCAGCTTGCTGTGTAACCAAAGCTGACCTTGAACTCCTGATCCTCCAGCTTCCACTTCCCAAGTGCTGGGTTAGAAGGAGTGAGTGCACCACCACTGCCATGTTAGTTTGTTTTTTTTTTTTTTTAAAAAAAAAAAAAAAACTTTATTTATTATTTATTTATTTATTTATTTATTTATTTGCCTTGGTGTTTGCCTGGAACTGGAACTACAGACAGTTGTTAGCTGCCATGTGGGTGCTGGGAATCGAACCGGGGTCCTCTGGAAGAGCAGAGGATGCTCTTAACTACTGAGCCATCTCTCCAGCCCCTGCCATGCTAGTTTTATACAGTTCTGGGGGTGCTGTATACAGAGCCCAGGGCTTCGCCCATGCTAGGCAAGCACTCTACCAGCTGGGCTACAGCATTCCACTCCTGGTTTTGGTCTGTTTTTTTTTTTTTTTTTTTATTTTTTTTTTTTTTTATTTTTTTTAAATCTTTATTTATTTATTTGCCTTGGTGTTTGCCTGGAACTGGAACTACAGACAGTTGTTAGCTGCCATGTGGGTGCTGGGAATCGAACCCTGGTCCTCTGGAAGAGCAGAGGGTGCTCTTAACCACTGAGCCATCTCTCCAGCCCCTTGGTCTGTTTTTTGAAACGGATCTCAAGTAACACTCAAGTCTGGATTCAAATTGTGTAGCTGAGGCTGGCCTTGAACTTCTGATCTTCCTGTTTTTACCTCCCAAGTGCTAAGATGATAGACTGTCGCCATCGTCATAATCAGCTAAAAAAAGAAATGATCTCACTGTGCAGCCCAGCCTAGTCTTGAGTTTATAGTCATTCTCTCCTGCTCCAGCCTCCAGAGTCCTGGGATTACAATCCTGAATCACCACACCTTACTTTCCTTACCTCTGAGTCACACATGTCCCAGGAATTCTTGCTGGTACCCGTTTCAATGCAGACCCACATCCAGAAACACAGAAGAGGTGGAAAGACTGCCCCCCCCAGTCCTGCAGCCTCTTAGAGGGCCAACCTGAGGAGAGCAATGTGGAAATGGGGGAGTCCAGGTCACTAAGGGGCTTGCTTATAGGCTGGGGCCTGGGAAACTCAGGATCCCTGTGTGAAATCTGCAGACAGTGGAATGACAGCCGGCGGAAAGCGGTGTGATAAAGGGGCAGGCCAGAGGGGTATCTCTGTAGGATTGGTGTGCCAAATGTGCCACAGGGTGTATGTGTTGTATGAGAGAGAGAGAGAGAGAAGAATGTGGACACCAGAGGTCAAAATCCTGTGTTGTTCCTCAGGAGCTATGCATCTTGGTTTGGAGGGACAGAGTTCCTGTGAAGGTTTACCGAAGTACCTTGGCAGGATTACAAGTGTGCACCAGCGGACCCCGTAATGTTTCACTTGGGCAGCTGAGGATAGCACTCAGATCCTCGTGCAAGCACACAGCAAACATTTTATCCATGGAGCCATCTTTGCAGCCTTGCCATTCATAGGTCTTTGGAGCCCAGAACAGCAGCCTAGTCCAAAACAATAGCCTCTTTCTCTATTTAGGTTTTTTATTGTTTATGTACTGGTACTGAGGATGATATGGATACCAGGGCCTTGTGCATGTGAAGTGTTTGTCCTGTCGTTGAGCAGTATCTCTAAGCCTCGTTTTATTTGTTTGTTTGTTTATTTATTTATTTTGGAAACAGAGGCTCACTGTGTAGCCCAGGCTAGGCTCTGTCCATCCTCCTCCTTCAGCCTCCCATGTACTTAATTATAATCATGCCTAGTTTGTAATTTTTAATAAAATGAAAATATACCTGTACAGATTAATGTCCAGGGAAAAGATGAGACACAGTAACATTGGCTCAGGGTACACAGGTTGGAATCAGGAGGCTGCTATTAATGACATCACACATGTCCACAGTTCAACCTTAGTACTGGGCTGTAGACCAGGCATCTGTAATCTCACCAGTCAGGAGGCAGAAGTGGGAGGAGAGTTGCCAAGTTCAAAGCCAGCCTACACATGGAGTTCTGAGGCAGCCAGGGCTATAGAGAAAGACCTTGGCTTGGGGCTGGAGAGATGGCTCAGTGGTTAAGAGCACCCTCTGCTCTCCCAGAGGACCCAGGTTCGATTCCCAGCTGCCACATGGCAGCTAACAACTGTCTGTAGTTCCAGTTCCAGACAAACACCAAGGCAAATAAATAAAGTTTTTTTTTTTAAAAAAAAAAAAAAAGAAAGAAAGACCTTGACTTTGCGGTGGTGTTTTTTCTTTTTAAGATAAGGTTTCTCTGTATAGACCAGGCTGTCCTGGAACTCAAAGATCCTCCTGCCTCTGCCTCCCAGTGCTGGGATTAAAGGTTGTACCATTGCCTGGCTTGTTGTTGTTGTTTTTAAAGAGAAAGAAAGAAAAAAAGAGGGCCAGTGAGATGATTCTGTGGGCAAAGGCACTTGTCATCAATCCTGAAGATACCTAGGATTCACAGGGGACAGAAATGACTCCTTAAGGTTGTCCTCCGGCCCCTACACATTGTGAGTACATGTGCATGCGCGCGCACACATACACACGTAAATTAATTTAAAAAGAATGTCCTCACAAAAAAATAAAAATGAACTTTTTCTCACTCCCCTCATCAGGCTGTTTCAGAGGGGGATTGGTTAAGTTCCTCTGCCGCGGGGGCTGGAGAGATGGCTCAGCGGTTAAGAGCGCCGTCTTCCAGAGGACCCGGGTTCGATTCCCAGCACCCACATGGCAGCTCACAACTGTCTGTAGTTCCAGTTCCAGGCAAATAAATAAATAAAGTTAAAAAAAAAAAAAAGTTC
Source organism: Sigmodon hispidus (assembly GCA_004025045.1). Classification (NCBI taxonomy): domain Eukaryota; kingdom Metazoa; phylum Chordata; class Mammalia; order Rodentia; family Cricetidae; genus Sigmodon; species Sigmodon hispidus. The sequence goes on from PVIH01012201.1 coordinate 7,252, forward strand.
CTCTGCCGCAATCAAACAGTCCTGACGTCCTGTTATCTAGACAAGTGGTTAGAGAAAGGAGAGGCGGCTTCCGTCTCCACGTGACACCCACGTGACACCTCCCATGTTAGCCATGCATGTGGCACACATGCTGGGGAAACACCCATACATATAAAATAATTCAATAAAATACAAAAGTAGAGGCTTGTAGCTCATGAACGTTACCTAAATTGGCCCCACTTCCCTCCTCCCTCCGTTCCCCCCCTCCCCTTTGTCTTTTTCTTTTACAGCATGTGCAGTTAAATTCCTAAAAAGTTCAATACTGGTTAAAATGGGTCTCTTTGGATTCCACGTTTCTGCCTCCTTCTTCACTCCTTGGTTTCTGTGTGTTGCAGACTTCAAAAGCCCTGTCTCCCGGTGTGCAGAATCATCTACAAGTTCTGCAAGAACCCTGTGGCTACGGGGCTTCCTGTCTCAAAGCAGGGGCTACTGACCTTGCTGAAATCTCCTTCTAGCGATGAAGCAGCTTTGAAAGGCCATCAGGAAATGGATAATTTATGTAATGAACTCCCAGCTCCTGGCTTCTGGCAGCTGAAATGCCTAAAGTCCTGGACTTGGGTTTAATCTAATGAATTATGAAAACTGAAGCAAACGCCTAACAGGACCCTGAGTGGTGAGGGCTTGCCTTTGCCAGGAAAACATGGCTGCTGGGAAGACAATACAGAAACAGGGTGGCAGAGAAGGTTCAGTAGGTAATGGGGCTTGCTGCCAAGCGTGAAGACGTGAGTTCAAACCCCAGGCCTCACATGGTAGTTAGTACAAGAAAAACTACTAAGAATGCAAGTTGTCCTCTGGTTTCAGCACACATTCACGGACATGCACTCACTTACAAGGTAAATAAAGAAATGTAATTTTAAAAACTTTTAATAAGGAGATGGTCTAATATTTTCTCAAAAGTTATGTGCATCTTCCCATATACCTTTTTTTTTTTGGTTTGAGGCAGGGTGTCACAGTGTGCCCCAGATTGGCCTGGTACTCGATACTGGTAGCCCAGGGTAGCTTCTTCAGTTCCAGTAATCCTCCTGCCTCAGTCTCCTGAGTGCTAAGATTCCAATTGAGTGGCACTATCCCTCACAAGCTGATATGGATGCCTCCTCCTCCAACACGCCCTCCCTGCCCTCTCTCTGCCTCTCAGCTGGTCTTCCCCTCCTACCCCTTATGCCCATCTTTACACTCAGTATCACTGTCTGTGGCCAGGCTGGTCATGAACTTGGAATCCTCCCATACTTAGGACTGCATATTCGAACAAGAGCTGTGGGTGAAGTCCTGCCCAGAAGGCCAGTAGAATAGCTGGAAGCCCTGAAGTGTATGTCCTGTTTCTGTTCCTCTGACGGGCAGACAGCAGACTTTCTAGGAGAGCCACCCTTCGGGCATTTTCCAGGTGATCAACAGAGCCCAAGCAGGTTCAGCCCAGCCTCACTGTTCCACCTCACCCTTTGGGAAGCCCTAGAACTTTCTCCCGCTAATGAAATCTGAAGGAATCTGGGTAGGAGGTTGGGCCAGAGGGAAGAGAGCTGGCTGGAACCAGTTTTTGTGTTTCTTCTCTTACAGGGAGCAGGAACACTCCCAGCCAATCCTAATCCTTTTCTTTCAACCTCATTTTTCTGGCTGAGATTCACCCTACAGTACAAGTCCCCAAGATTCTGGGTTCAGATGCTCTCTGTCCTCTGAATCTGCCATTCTTACCCTCGGAAGGGTTAGAGTCTAGACTAAGAATGGATTTTGTGGTGAATTGGCCTAAGGCTATTTTTTTTTTAATATTGTTACATTTGCCTGTGTGTGTGTGTGTGTGTGTGTGTGTGTGTGTGTGTGTGTGTGTGTTGCATCTGCCATGCTCCTGTGGGGAGCACTCGATCTGTGGCTGTTTGAGGACACAGACTGCAAAAGACCATTTCTCCTGGCTAGGAAGATGATTTGTGGTTCAAGCATGATGACCCCAGTTAGAAGCCTCAGCATTCATAGAAAAGCCTGTAATCCTAGTGCTTGCAGACACACAGGAGGACCTCAGGGTCTCACCAGCACCAAGCTTAGCCACAGTTGATGAGCTTAGATTCTATAAAAGACCCTTTATTAAAAAATAAAGGGGAGAGCAATCGAGGATGTCACCTGATGTCCACCTCTGGCCTCCACACACCCACTTGAGGACAGGTGGACATGTTGGTACACAAATGGATTCCATGCACACAGGTCTTGTAAAGCTCAGGGTGGTCTCAAACTTGCTGAGGTGGACCTTAAGTTACTGATCCTCTCTATATCAACCTCCTGACACTGTCTCCTGAGTGATCCCGCCCAGGCTCCCCGGAATATAAAAAAGATTTTTATTTTATATGTATGTCTGTCTACATATATGCATGCATGCATGTCATATTTATGCAGTACCAGTAGTAGCCAGAAGATCATGGAGCTGCTGGGAACACAATTTGGGTCTTCTGTAAGAGCAGTGAGTGCTCTTAATGGATCAGACATCTCTCAGTATAGCCCGTTGGAATTTTTTTTTTAAACTTTATTTATTATTTATTTATTTATTTATTTATTTATTTGTCTTGGTGTTTGCCTGGAACTGGAACTACAGACAGTTGTTAGCTGCCATGTGGGTGCTGGGAATCGAACCCGGGTCCTCTGGAAGAGCAGAGGGTGCTCTTAACCTCTGAGCCATCTCTCCAGCCCCAGCCCCTTGGAATTTTTTTCCCTTCCTCCCTTCCTTCCTTCTTTATTTATTTATTTTTTTTTCCAAGACTGGGTTTCTCTGTGTAGCCCTGGCTGTTCTGGAACTCATTGTGTAGACCAGGCTGGAATTAAACTTAGAGATCTGCCTGCCTCTGCCTACCTACCAAGTGCCAGAACTAAATAAAAGGCATATGCCACCACCACCTGGTTTACCCACCTGAAGTACTTTTTAAATGGAGAGGACCATGATGGTCCAGGCCTGTAATCCCAGAATTTGGGAAGCTGAGGTAAGAACACTTCAAGGTCAGTCTGGGTAATGTGAAATTCTGTCTTAAAAATAAAAACAAATCAGAAATAACAAAAACAGAAAACTAACTTTTCAATGTCTACCTGTCTTTTCCAGGGATCCCGCTGTAGTTTACCAACTATAACCCACCTGGAGGGATGGGGGGGAGGGTGCGATGGGGGTGGGCGTGTATGGGTTGGTATAGCTTCCCAACGCCCCGCCCCTTTTGGGCACCATGGCATCCTCTCCGGCCCCGCCCCTGTCTAGGCATTGTTAATCAGCCTTGGTTGGGTGACCAGCCCCTCTTTGATCTTGGTTCCACCCCTCGCTCACCACCTGGCGCCGAATGCTTTGTAACCAATCAGCGCTCGAGGGCTGGCCTCCGCCTTCTCAAGCCCCGCCCTTCGCCTTTAATCCTAATCGCTTCCGTCCAGCAGTTTTTGAGCCACGCGGCGCGGCCTGGGAGGTGTTTATTCGCCCTTTGGCGCCACTTTCCGCATCCTCAGGCCGCTGCCTATTTGCATTTGGGAATCTGATTTTCACCCCAGGACCCGAGACCGTCAGCCCGCGCCTCTTAGGGCTCCAATACCCAAGGTCCGAGAGCTAGGCGCCCTAGCTCTGTGATTCCGGAGCCCGGAGCCAGGCATCCCGGATCTACGCCACCTGGGTTGAGTTTCTTGAAGACCTCTGCCACTTTGGCGCCCTCAAGCCTTCCCGGAGTGAAAGATCCTGACGCCTTGGTCTGTAGAACTGACCACCGTCCAAAAAAAAAGAAAAGAAAATCAACCCAGGCGCTCTCAACTCCCAGTTGAGACACCACCGGAAAAAGTGAAGGGGTCTCAGCGCACAGCCTAGGAAGCTTTGGACACTCCAGCCTCGAGAGCCTCTGGACACATAACTTCAAGGACTTGTGCAAAGTTCCAGCTTCGACTCTCCGTCCCAAGAACATCACAGCCAGTCTCTAGGCACGAAAGGAACTCCCCAGTTTCGGCTCAGCATGGCAGTGGATCCCCCTAAGGCCGACCCCAAAGGGGTAGTGGCGATGGATTCCACCGCAAACGGTGTCCCGGCGCTGGGCTCTAGAGATGACCAAGGAGCGAAAGCAAGTGGCTGCTGCGGTTCCTGGGACCAAGTGCGCCGCTGTCTTCGCGCCAATCTGCTGGTATTGCTCACGGTGGTGGCAGTGGTGGCCGGCGTGGTGGTAGGGCTGGGGGTCTCGGCGGCGGGCGGGGCTGAAGCACTGGGCCCTGCGCGCTTGATCGCCTTCGCCTTCCCGGGAGAGCTGCTGCTACGTCTGCTGAAGATGATCATCCTGCCGCTCGTGGTGTGCAGCCTGATCGGAGGTGCGGCCAGTCTGGACCCTAGCTCGCTCGGCCGTGTGGGTGCCTGGGCGCTGCTCTTTTTCCTGGTTACCACACTGCTCGCGTCCGCTCTCGGCGTGGGCTTGGCTTTGGCGCTGAAGCCGGGTGCCGACTTTACCGCTATCAACGGCTCGGTTGCAGACACCAGCGTCCCCAGTGCACCCGCCAAGGAAGTGCTGGATTCCTTCCTGGATCTCGCGAGGTGTGTTCCCTTCGGGGCTTGGGGTGGGAACGGCCTGGTATAAGAGGCATTGATGGTTCAAAGGAAGAAAGAATCTCTTTCTAAGTAGCTCAGAATGCTTAACTTTCTGGCAATCTTTCTGCTTCACCCTCTCGAGTGCGGGGTTACACGTGTGTGCCGTCCCTATTTTCCCCAGAGTAAAGACACGCTTCTAGAGTCTCGGAAAACCCATGATGACATTAACAGGACCTCTAATACCTTGGGTGTGTGTGTGTGTGTGTGTGTGTGTGTGTGTGTGTGTGAAATTTTGCGGAAGTTCCCTAAATTTGGGGGCGGATCTAGATGTGGAGTGCTTATAGAGGAAGAAAAAGTAACTCTTCCTTGTCTTATGTCTTTAGAGACAGGTTATAGGGAGGGTCTCATACAGTCAAGCACGACCTTGAACTCCTGATCTTCCTGCTTCCATTTCCCACGTGGCTGAGATAATAGAGCATCCTTTTGCGTAGTGAAAACAAGTCCTAAGTAACTCAGGCTGCTCTCCTAGCTGTCCTTCCTCGGCTTGCAGGGGTAAAAAGGTCTAAGGAAAAGAGCCAGAGCCAAGCCCCCCGCCCAGTATGCAACTCCACAAAAACAGCTGTGTAAACTATTGGGAGGGATTTTTTGGTTAGCAAAGGGCACAGAGAGATGAGATGGGGCTCCTAGATAAAGATTTGGACCTAAGGTCCGAGGCCCTTCTGCTCATGCGTTATGTTGGAGGTCTAATGGGGATGTGAAGGCTTCCTGTTTCCTAGTGATAAGAGTGTCCTCCCATGGCACCCAGACATGGTTCCTTGCTCACTTTCTCTAACCTGGTACCCTCTCTTTGCCTTACCATCTCACTTCCTCCTGAATGTTTCCCTTAGTGCCTCCCCCAACGTAGGAATTGATACTTATATCCTTCTAATGAAGAGTCTCCCCACTTTGGAGGACTCTAGACTCTGGGCCCACGTGGCCTTGCCATGAGGCCCTCTGATTCAGTGTCTTCAGATTGGGGACTTCCTGAAAGGAAAAGAGAAGGGGTGGGGTGAAAAACTGAGTCAGAAAACAGAGCATCCTCTGTCTCTGGGCCATAGTAGGAGCTGAGATATAGGGACTGGGCTCTTCTTGCCCAACTATATCAAATTTACCTCCTGGCTGGTGGAGATTAGCTGGGTGCTGGGCCCTGCCCTGGGTTGTGAGCAGGCACACCCACTTTCAGGTTGTTTATGAACGGAGCCTTTCCCTCCCACCCAAGCTCAAAACAGCTGGAACACACTTGGCTGGCTGGCCACCCTCAGTTTTAGCCGGAACACTTCAGAACCAGCTGGCACACAGATAAACATGGACACACAGATAAACACGGCCTTAAGCTGGTTGTGGGGTACATATCAGGGCGCTAGGCACTCTATGTTTTTATTATTATTTTATATGTATGAATGTCCTGCCTGTGTGTGTATGTCTGCCTGGTGCCTGCAGATGCCAAAAGAGGTTATTGGATTCCCTGGGACTGTAGTTACAGGTGGTTGTGAGCTGCCATGTGTGTGCTGGGCATCACTATCTAGATCCCTCCACCACTAGCAGTCTTTTAAGCCACTATTCTGATTGTTGTTGGTTTTTCAAGACAGAGTTTCTCTGTGTAGCTTTGGCTGTCCTGGAACTCTTTCTGTAGTAGACCAGGCTGGCCTTGAACTCAGATATCTGCCTGTCTCTCTGCCTTTAGAGTGCTGGGGTTAAAGGCTTGCACCATCAGTACAGACCAACGTGGGGCCACTTTCACTGATGCCCATAGCCACGACAAAGCTTTAAGTCTGTGTTTTAGAGGTCAGTCAGCACAAGTCAGACACAGTGGCCCATACTTCCAGCCCTGGTATAAAGGCAAGAGGTCAGGAGTTCTAGGCCACCCTGGGCTTCATGATTCTCTCTCACATCCCCCCTCTTCCCCAAGAACAAAGACAAACAAAAATCCCACCGGTCACTTTCTTGGACAAGTTTCTTGCCTTTTTGTACTTAAATTTCCCTTATGTGGTGTGTGTGTGTGTATTTATGGATTTTTGAGATAGAGTCACCCTGTGTAGCTTTGTCTTTGTAACAGTTCCCATGCCTGCACCAACACACTTGCAGTCCCCTTCCGTTAAAAAGGAGTTGGCTATGTAAAGCAATATCTGTGCCACCTGGCATATGGCAGACACCGGCTGCACACAAGTGGCCATGCACACAGGTGCATGTTCATGGCCGGAACAGCTGCCCCTTGTCACCAGATCTTAGCCTTTCATTGCCACAATTCATCATGCCCAAGTCTCCCCCCCATGCTCTTCGACCCACCAGCCTGCCCCTTAGGGATCGCCCTGTCCTCTGCCCTCCAGGAAGTAGCTGATGCAAGACGCCCAGGGTATTAAATGGTTGCAAGGGGTGGAGCTGAGCCCTGGTGTGACCCTGCCTTTGCCTGGGCCTCTCAAAAGCCCAGTATTTTTTTTTTTTTTTTTTTTTTCCTAACCCACAATTCCTCAGTTCTGCCAACACCAACTTCCTGAGGCCAGAAGAGGCCAGTTGAGACTCCACATCCTGGAAAGGTGTGCTCTTCTGGTGGTGGTGGAGGACTATAACTCCAGCTACTCTGGAGGCTGAAAGATCACAAGTCTGATGCAAACCTGGGCTTCCACAGTTTGAAACCAGCCTGGGTAACTTAGCAAAACCCTGTCTCAAAGAATAAAAAGAGGGCTGAGAATGTAGTTCGGTGGTAGAGTGGGCAAGGTCCTTAGGTTCAGTGTCTGTTATAGTAAAATAAGGATGCTGGTAGTATGCAGCTCAGGAACTTAAGGTCCTTTTGTTGCCGAGCTGCTGACCTGGGTTTGATCTCTGAGACCCACATAATAGATGGAGAAAATTGACTCCTGCACAAACAGTAGTGGGCCACACATGCGTGCCCCCGCCCTGCCCCAAGTAAATATTTATGGCCTGGCATGGTGGTGTACGCCACTGTGGCAGAGGAAGGTGTGGATCTCTGTGAGTTCAAAGCCAGCTAGGGTTACATGGTGAGACGCCATCTAAAAAAAAAATTATATCGAGAGTGAGGTGTGTATTGTAAAGAATGTGATTGTAATTCTAGTACTTGCTAGTACTTGGGAGGTAGATGCAGGAGATTCAGAAGGTTAGGGTCATCCTCAGCTGTATATTAAGGACAGTCTGAGCTACATGAAATTCTTTCTTAAACTACAAGGGAGCAAGAAAGGAGAGGAGCCCATTACCACCCACCCCCGGAGGCCAGCAGCCCCGACTGCCCCTTCCCCAGCCTCCCACAACAGTACCTAACAACAATGTCTATTTCCGCAGGAATATTTTCCCCTCCAATCTGGTGTCTGCCGCATTCCGCTTTGTGAGTCCCCTGGGGTGAGGGTCTAGGAGTGAGGTGGGAGCGGGAGGGAAGAGGGGAAAAAAAAATACAAGTAGCAATTTGCCAAGGGGGCTTTTGATTTGCCACAGAGACTCATATCCATGCCTTTCCCATTAAGAAATGAGACTGGGGGAAGCGGGGGTGGGGGTGGGGGTAGTGACTGGCCAGATAGCAGGTTAAAGTACTGGCTGTGGGAACCTGACAGCCTGATTTTGATTCCCCTCTGACCTCCGAACACATTGGGGGGGGGGGGAGGGGAGCGCATGCGCGCACAGGTGCTTAAGAGATGCGCACACATGCGAGCACGTGCGCGCACACACAGTAAATTAAATTTTAAAAAGAAAGAAATGAGAATGTGGAGAGAGGCTTGGTGGAGCCTGTAATACTAGCTCAGGAAGGCTGGGGTCAGAGGATAGATAGAGTTCAGGCTACACAAAGAGAGATTGTGTGTTAATAAATGAAACTTACCTATGATCCCGCACTTGGGAGATGGATGGGGAGGAATCGGGAGCTCAAGGTTATCCTTGGCTGCATAGAGTCATCCTGGGCTGTAAGAGAACCTTGTCTTTAAAAAGAGGGAGGAAGGAGGGATGCTTGGACCTGATCGGTAGCTTTGTTCCCCGTATGTGAGCAGCAGCTTTGGTGATAATTGACACTGATTTTTTCCCCCCACCTCATCTGCAGTATTCCACCTCATACGAATCCAAAGACAACGCATCACAGGTGAGCTGAAGGGTGGGGATCCTACAGAGCCTGGCCACTGGCACAGTGAGACTTCAGTTTTGCTTTTTGAGTCTTCCAAAAGTTTGGATTTAAACTGCGATCCTTGAGTCTGGGTTGTGGTTCAGTCAGTAGAGCCCCTGCCTACATAGCATGTAGGAAATGAAGCCCTGGGTTTTCATTCCCCAGCACTGAATGAGCAGGCATGGTGGCACACACCTGTGAGCCCACTAATGAGTAGGAGAAGAGAAATTTCAGTTTAGGGTCATCCTTGGCTATATAGGGAGTTCCAAGCCAGCATGGGCTACAAGAGACTAGCTCAAAAGAGGGGTTGGTGAAGCGGGTTTTGGGACATTGCTGTTCCCAGCATGGTAGCGGGAGCCATGATGCCAGTTGACATGACACGGATCTTTCCAACCCTGTCTTATAGCATGCTGCCAGATGTCCACAAAGGGAGTTCAACGCAACCACGGTCCAGGTGAGCAGGGCAGGGGCTGAGGAAGCTACATCCCCTCTCGTATTACGGCTTTTTTCCATCTGCCTCTTGCCCGTTACTTTTTGGGTCTTTCCCCATAAAAGTGTATAGTGTGAAATTTGATTTAAAGTCTGCAGTCCTTGGAGCTGGGGATTGCAGCTCAGTGGGTGGAGTGTAGTTTAGTGTGAATATGACCAACCTCAGGTTGTTCCCTAGCACTGTGTAAACCAGTGGTACATGCTTCTGATCCTACATTAGGGATGTAGAAGCAGGAGGATCAGAAGTTCACAGTTATCTCTGGATGCATATGGAATTCAGAAGACCACTTGGGTTATAAGAGGCCCTAGAAATTCTATAGTCCTTAATGTCTCCCGAGGTTCTGAAGATGCTTGCTAGGCAAGCCTTCAATACTGAGGCACCCTCCAGCTCCTCGATGGTGGATTCAGTTCCTTAGCACCCTTCCCCTACCTGATCACATCCTCTCTCCTACCTGTCCTTCTCATTCTGGAACGCTCAATTTATACTCATTTCTACTTCCTCTCTAGAACCTTCTATTGCTTTTAAAAATTGTGTGGTTGGGGGGCGGGTATGAGTGAGGGCACTTACCAGGGTGCTCATGTGGGAGTCAGTTCTTACCTTCTGTCTTGTAGGTCCACCCTGGAATCAGGCTTGGTGTCAGATACCTTTACCCACTGAGCTATATCAATACTCTCTCCTTTATTTTAAAGACCGATTGATTGATACATGTTGCTTTTAAGCCCAGAGGCCATTAGAAGGATTGATCCCTTAGCTGGATTTAGGGTGTTTTTAGATGCCCAGTTTGTGACATGAATTCTGGGATCCAGAGTCCATTTCAGCCCCATCTACTCCTGGCTGACACCTCCTCTCAGCTCCTCCCTTGCTTGGGTATCCCCTTAATTTTCTTTCTATTGCTTCTCGAAACATCATGACCTTGGAAAGGAAAGGTTTTCTTTTCCCTTAGCTCCCTACAGTCCATCATGATTGGATTCGAGGCAGGACCTGAAGCAGGGGTCAAGGAGAAATGTTGCTTACTGGCTTGCTCCCCGTGACTTCTCAGTCTGCTTTTTAGTGGAACCCAGAACCAACTGCCTGGGGGTCGGCGGCAGCACCTGCTCCAGTATACTAGCTCCTCCCACATCAATTATAAATTAAGAAAGTGCTGTACAGATTTGCCCACAGGCCACTCTGATAGAAGCTTTTTCTCTTTTGAGGTTGTTTCTTCTTCCCAGATGATCCCAGCTAGTGTAAAGCTGATAAAATAAATAAATATCAAGGTCTGGCTTAGTTCCAGCCCCACTCCCTTTGGGTAACCCCTGATCTAGTTTTCTGGGTCTTAGCAGGGCCTAGGACAAGTGACTGTGTAATGGGTTAATGCTCTCTCTTCTCCCACCCTGCCTCTGTTCCTTTTCCAAAAGCTGGGATGTGAGGAGGAAGGCATGAATATCCTGGGCCTGGTGGTGTTTGCTATCGTCTTTGGTATAGCCCTGAGGAAGCTGGGGCCTGATGGTGAACTGCTCATTCGTTTCTTCAACTGCTTCAATGATGCTACCATGGTCCTGGTCTCCTGGATTATGTGGTAGGTGGCGGGGGACATGGAGTGGGTGTGTGTTATATGATATGGGGGAATCTTCCAATGGGCTCACTGGAGGGGGGGGTCTTTGTTAGAATCTAGTGTCCACCATTCCCTGGCTATGTGACCTTGGACAAGCGACTTGCCTTCTCTCTGCCTCAGTTTCCCCATCTATAAAAGGTGGCCATTTCATACTCCATGGTTGCTAGGATTGATGCATTTGCCTTTTTGAACATAGTAGAAGGGAATGGAAGACAGCTAGACTGATGTACCACAGCTTTTAATGTAACAACATGGTTCCTTTTGAATTAAGGATCTGAAACAGTGACTACCTTCCTCAGTTGCCATAGAGTAAATCATAAAAGCATAGGAAAGGAGGTTTATTTAGGGCCGTGGTGTTGCTCAGCTTCCCTCACAGGTGCCAAGAGCCCCTAACCACTGAGCAGCTCGCTGACAGGACTGTTCTTTGGTTTTTGCTAAGTTACTTCAGGAAATGAAAGCCAAAACCACCTCTGGTTTCCCCCTTGTCCATCTGCTCTGAAACTGACTCCACCCACCTGGCCTGGATCCAAAGGTCAGAAACTGAGCGAAACACAAGATGGCTACTTTAAACAAAAATAACAAATGTACTTGGAAGGCAGAGACAGGTGGATGGATCTCTGTGAGTTTGAGGTCAATTGGTCTACAAAGTGAGTTCCAGGACAGCCAGGGCTACTCAGAAAGACCCTGTCTGGAAAAAAAAAAAACTAAAAAGAGAGAATGTGCTTAGTGGTTAAGAGCCCTAGCAGCTCTACCAGAATCCACAGGGTGGCTTGTAAGCATCTCTAACTCCAGTTACAGGGATCTGTTGTCTCCTTCTGGCTCGTGTGGGCACTGCACTCATGTGGTGCATAGACATACATACAAGCAAAACTTCTTTACATATAAAATAAAAATAAATATAAATCTTTTAGAGCTGGAGAGATGGCTCAGTGGTTAAGAACACTGACTGCTCTTCCAGAGGACCTGAGTTCGATTCCCAGCACCCACATGGCAATTAACAACTGTCTGTAACTCCAGAATCAACCCCCCTCACATAGACATATATTCAGGCACAACATCAATGTACATAAAATAAGAATAAGTAAATTATTAAAAAATAAATAAATCGGGGCTGGAGAGATGGCTCAGCGGTTAAGAGCACCCTCTGCTCTTCCAGAGGATCCGGGTTCGATTCCCAGCACTCACATGGCAGCTAACAACTGTCTGTAGTTCCAGTTCCAGGCAAAACACCAAGGCAAATAAATAAATAAATAAAGTTTAAAATAAATAAATAAATAAATCAAGAAAACTAAGTTTTCAGTGACTGAAAAGATGGCTCGGGATTACGAGCGCTCAGTGCTTTTTCAGGGGACCCAGGTTTGATTCCCAGCACCCACATGATGGTTCATTACCATTTGTAACTCCAGCTCCAGGGGATCAGACCCTCTATTGGCATTTTAGAGCACTAGGGATACACATGGTGACTAGATATACATTCAGGCAAAACACTCATACACATGGGTTAAAATGGAACAGTTTTATCCAGACATGGTGGGACATTCTCTTAATCCCAGCACTTGGGAGGCAGAAGCAAATGGATCTCTGTGAGTTCTAGGCTAGCCTGCTTTACATAGTAAGTTCCAGGACCACCACAGCTATATAGTGAAACCCTATTTCTATCTAAAAAAAAAAACCAAAACCAAACAAACCAGAAAAAAAAAATGCTCATTGGGTATGCCTTTTTGTTGTAAATTTTTGGAAATAGGGTGTCACTTTGTAGCCCAGGCTTGCCTCTCTCAATTAATTCCCTTACTCTTGCTCCAAATGGTGGGAACACAGGCATCAACCACCACCATGTCCAGTGCTGTTCATGTATGCAGTGCTGGGGATCTGACGCAGAGCCAAGTCACTGCTAATTAAGTACTCTTTGGTTGAGCCACGCCCCCAGCCCTTCATTAGGGGAAGGCATTCTAGGCCCTACCACTGAGCCACACCCCTAGCCCTTCACGGGGGTGGGGGTGGGGATTCTAGCCTCTACCGTTGAGCCACATTCATACCCTTAGTATGTCTTCATCAGTAAGATCACTGGGCTGGAGCAGCAGAGTAGTGATGTGGATGAGAACAGCTTCCAACACACCTCGGCTTCCTACTCGGGTGCTGCGCTTAAGTTAGACTTCACTTTCCTGTGCCTTGATGACACCGGGGCCCATGGCAGCTGCTTCTGAGGTCACGAAAGAGTTAATACTCGTGTACTGTTCTCAGGACAGTGCCTGGTCTGTCCCATGCTCAGAGTAAACAATGGCAAATGTTTATTTAAGCATTTGCACTTATAAAGATTCTGGGCAAGTCTTAGTGGCTAGGACTTGGCCAACTGGCTCTCCCTAGTTACACAGGTGGCTGGGAACAAGTGTTTTTCTTTTGTGTAAAGGAAAAAGAGCTGAGAGGGGATGATCAGCCATGGCAGCTAGGCAAGGTTTATCTATTATGTATACATTATACAGAAGAGGGCACCAGATGTCATCATAGATGGTTGTGAGCTACCATGTGGTTGCTGGGAATTGAACTAGGAACCTCTAGAAGAACAGTCAGTGCTCTTAACCTCTGAGCCATCTCTCCAGCCCCCCTCTTTTTTTTTTTTTTTTTTTTTAAGACAAGTTTATGTGTACGAGTGTTAGGCCTGCATGTATGTCTGTACATATATATGTATTCAGTTCCTGTGAAAGTCAGAAGAGAACACAGAGCCAGAGCTCAAGTGGTTGTGAGCCACCATGTGGGTTCTGGAAACGGAACCTGCATCCCGTGAGAAAGCAGACAGTGTTTTGGGGGCCTTTTTTTGTTGTTGATGTTGTTGTTTTAGATTTTATTTATTTTATCTATCTGAGTGCTCCATTTGCATGTTCTCCTTTATTCCAGAAGAGGCCATCAAATCTCACTATTGATGGTTGTGAGCTACCATGTGGGTGCTGGGAATTGAACTCAGGACCTCTGGAAGAGCAGCCAGTGCTCTTAACCACCAGGCCATCTCTCTAGCCCCTGGCCTTGGACTTTTGATTCTTATAACTTAACTAATACCTAAGTGTCTGTTACGGCAGCTTTGTAGTTATCGAAAGCATGTTCAGTGTTGCCTCTACTGGGTATGACTGACATGCTTATAATAGGAACACTCTAGTAGGCTGTCAGTCAGCCATGATCAAAGGCTTAGGGTATGTTGCAAATGCCACAGACCTGGGTGTTAGCCTGACGTAGTCTCACCTTTTTCTTTTTCTTCTGAGAGTGTGTTTCTGACGGTGGCTGCTTTAACAAGCAAACCCAGAAAGCAAATGACTGAGAATGGTGGATACTTTGACTCATGATGTCAAGTCTACATCTGAGAATTTCCTGTTCTGTCAGGGATGGGCATGCATAGGCTTTTATCTCACAACTGTGCCACCTTCAAAGGGAATAAGTGTGTCTACAGGTCTCTGAGTCTTCCACAGGCCAGTCTTGGGGAGGTTCCCTGGGGGACTCTAGACTTCAGGAAGAGGCTGAGAAGTGTGGTCAGCTGAAGTGCTGAGCACAGGGCCTGGCTGAGACTGATAGTCACATGGTCAGCAGCAGTAACCTGTCTCTGTGGTGATCAGGTACGCCCCTGTGGGCATCTTGTTCCTGGTGGCCAGCAAGATTGTGGAGATGAAAGATGTCCGCCAACTGTTCATTGGACTCGGCAAATACATCCTGTGCTGCCTCCTGGGCCATGCCATCCACGGGCTCCTGGTTCTGCCCCTCATCTACTTCATCTTCACCCGCAAAAACCCCTATCAGTTCCTGTGGGGTATCATGACGCCACTGGCCACAGCTTTTGGGACCTCTTCTAGGTGAGGCCTGTTACCAGTTATAACAGAGGGACCTGGGAGTGGCAGGGGACAACCTCATCTTGGTGTGTCCCTTTCGACTGTGGGGCTAGCCTTTGCTCACCCAGGCTCACTCTGCGATGCCCTCCATCAGCTCTGCCACACTGTACCTGATGATGAAGTATGTAGAGGAGAAGAATGGCGTGTCCAAACACATCAGTCAGTTCATCCTGCCCATCGGCGCCACGGTCAACATGGACGGGGCAGCGCTGTTCCAGTGTGTGGCAGCGGTGTTCATCGCGCAGCTAAACGGGGTGACCCTGGACTTCGTGAAAATCATCACCATCTTGTGAGTGTCGCAGAGCTGTGGCCCGAGCCCTGCTTCTGCTCCCCGCCCCCGCTTCCATCATTGATGTCTGGTCTTTCTTCCCTCCCCAGAGTCACGGCCACTGCTTCTAGTGTCGGGGCTGCAGGCATCCCTGCAGGGGGTGTTCTCACCCTTGCTATCATCTTGGAAGCTGTCAGCCTCCCTGTCAAGGACATCTCCTTTATCTTGGCCGTGGACTGGCTAATGTGAGTGAAGTTTGGGAACTGATGGGTCTCCCTGGGAAAGGGCATAAGGATTTCTGAGCACAGGAAGAAAGATAAAACAGGTCGAGAGGGAGCATGTGGGGCCCTAATTCATATGTTCTGGCGGTGGTGGTGCATCACCTTTAATCCCAGCGCTTGGGATGCAGAGGCAGGTGATTTTTTTTTTTTGAGGTCAAGCCCAACCTGATCTACAGAGTAAGTTCCAGAACAGCTAACAGAAACCCTGTCTTGGAAAACAAAACAAAAATAATGATAATAATTTATGTATTATTATTTGTATGTGCATGATAGGGGATGGGGTTTGTTTCATGATGTGACTGTCCACTTTTGTGTGGTTTCTGATGGTCTCAAGAACAGCCAGCACCTTTACCTGCTGGACCATCTTCCCATTTTCTTATTTCCTTTGGGGTGTTTTGTTTTGAGACTGAATCACGTTATGTAACCCTAGCTGCTCTGGCACTTGCTCCATAGTCTGGGCAAGCCTCAAACTCATTGTCCTTCTGCCTCAGACTTCACGCTACTAGAAATAACATGTGTGAACTGCTATGTTTGGCCAATCTTTGGGGCTTTGTAAGAAACCCCAGAATGGCAGTGAGCCATCGACTTTTGTAACCATGGTTCCTAGGACAAGCAGCTTAAGCTCATTTCTGTCATAACTATGTGACCTTAATTCTCCTGTGCCTCGACTTCCCCATCTGTACAATGAGAAGAGGGTAAAGTACATGCTACAAAAGTATGAAGCCATGAGTCTGTATCCCTAACCCATATAAAACCTGGGCCTGACAGAGACAGATGGGTCTCAGAGCTCACTGGCCAGCCAGTCTGATTGGTGGGATGGTGTTCAATTCAGTGAGAGATGCTGTCTTAAAAAATAAGAAAGTTGAGTGTGGTGATGCACACCTTTAAAGTCCAGCACTCGGGAGGCAGAGGCAGAAGAATGTGTGTTTGAAGACAGCTTGGTCTATATAATGAGTTCCAGGACAGTTATGTAGGGAGAGACCCTGTTTCTTTTTTTTTTTTTTTTAAGACTTTTATTTATTTCTAATTATTTGCCTTGGTGTTTTGCCTGGAACTGGAATTACAGACAGTTGTGAACTGCCATGTGGGTGCTGGGGATTGAACCCGGGTCCTCTGGAAGAGCAGACGGTGCTCTTAACCGCTGAGCCATCTCTCCAGCCCCGAGAGACCCTGTTTCACAGAGCTAGTTTTCTGGCGGAAGAAGGCAGGTTACCTGGGCCCTGACTTCCTGCCTTCCTTACATCCCTCTCATTTTGTATCTATTTTCACCCTTTTAGAGATAGGTCCTGTACCATCATCAATGTGGAAGGTGATGCCTTTGCGGCAGGACTGCTTCAAAGTTATGTGGATCGGACCAAGGTGCCGAGCTCAGAGCCACAACTGATCCAGGTGAAGAATGATGTGCCTCTGAATTCACTGCCCTTCACCCCAGAGGAGGGGAACCCTCTTCTCAAACATCCCCGGGGACCTGCAGGGGATGCCGCCACGTGTGAAAAGGAATCTGTTATGTGATTATTAGGAGGGACTTTCTGTGCCCTGGTGGCATCACATTGGAAATTGGGATCATGAGGGCTGGAGAAATGGACTGTATGAACTCCAGGGGTGGGCTCTTTACACAGTTTGGGAAGCTGGGGGGTCCTTATCTCCTTCCTGGAAAGGATATTGGGAGCCTCATTGCTGGGGTACGTGTGCGTATATATGAATGTGTGCACAAATCTTTCCCCATCCTGGCTCCCACTCAAGGAGATGAAATTCTCTGTCACCCAGAGCCATCCAGCCTACCTATCTACTGTGTATAGAGTTCTCTATCCTTTGAAGACAAAAGTACTGTGATGTGATGCTATCTTAATGGCCATAGCTGGGGGGTGTGGGGTGTGGGTATGTTTTTGTGTGCCTGTGTATTTGGGTATGCTTGAGCACTGTGACCTTTTCAGTAATCCATCTATGACAAAAAAAAAACCAAAAAACTCTCCCACAAATCCCAAGGGAAAGCGAAGGATAAATATTATCGCTGCAGAGCACAAGTTTTAACAATAAAATGGTGTCAAATGTATGGAAGGAGGTGTTCTGAGAATCTGACTAATACCAGGTATGCTGACACATGTCTTTAATTTCAGCATTTCAGAAGCAGGTTTGAGGTCTTTATCTAGGAAAGGACACAGGAAGAAGAGTCAGGAACTAAAGGCCGGCCTGGCCTATGACACTGTTTCCAAAAATATTTTTAGCAAGGCATAGTGGTACAAACCTTGACTCCTAGCACCCCAGGGGGTGAATCAGGCTGATATCTCTGAGATCAATGCCAGCCTGGGCTACATTGTGAGTTTCAGGCCATCCAGTACTAGTGAGATCCTGCATGTGATCCTGGGTTCAATTCCGAGATTTAATTCCGTAGTATGGTTGGATGATAACTATACACCAGTGGTTTCAATCTGTTCTAGCATAGTAGGCCATTTTGGGGATGGGTGTTGGTTATTTTTATTTGTGTTTGGTTTTTTATTTCTTTTTTTTATATTTATTTTTATTTTATGTGAATTGGTGTTTTGCCTGCATGTATAACTGTGTAAGGGTGTCAGATCTTGGAATTACAGTTGGTAGCTGCCATGTGGGTGTTGGGAATCGAACTCAGATCCTCCGGAAGAACAGTCAATGCTCTTAACCACTGAGCCATCTCTCCAGCCCCCATTTGTGTTTGTTTTTGAGAGGGGAGGAAAGCCGGTAGGTGTTCTGCCTATGTAGCCAGGCTGGTATTGAACCTCCTGACCTCCTACCTCAGCCTACAGATGTCCACTACCATGCTTGGCTCAGTGGGTTTCCTTCCTTCCTTTCTTCTTCCTTTTTATTTTTTCCTGGACAGCACCCCATTTAAACCAAGCTTGCCTGACATTATGTAGCTGACAGTGACCTTGAATTTTTGGTCCTCCTGTCTCCAACTTTTGAGTGTTCACCTTATAGTCGTGTGACACTATACCCAGTTTTATGTAGCACTGGGGACCAAGCCCAGGGTATTGCGTATTCTAGGCAACTTTCCACCAATGAGCTGCAGCCCCTGCCCTTCACATCTCATACTTAAGCTACCACACACCACATTTTCCGGCTCTCAAAAGAACTCCATACCTGGCACCTGCCGCCTCCCACACGAGCTGCTTCCCTGATCCACGTGAACCTTCATCCATCTGCAATAGGGCTTCTGAGCTCCATCCCAGTGATCTCCCGGTTGAACTGTTCCCCCTATGTCCACAAGAGGGCATCGGTTCCCACATCTGGGAGCTTCCATTCTCTGCTCAGAGGTGTCTCGCTGTCCAGAGGCCACTGCAGCATCCCCCACTTCGGTGGTTTCGGTAGCCTAGTCCACTCTTATACCCTACTCACTGCTCCCACACTGTTCTCTCTTTGTTCGATTGGTTTTGGCTTTTTGAAACAAGGTCCTATCCCATAGTCGTAGCGGGCCTGAAACTCTAGGCTTCAGCTTCTTTCCAGCTTTTGTTATTTCCTGGAACTTGTTCTGTAGACCTGAAGTTCAATTCCCAGGACCCACAGAATGTGGGTGTGGTAAATCTGTGAGTTCAAGGCCAGCCTGGTCTATAAAGTCAGTTGCAGAAACAGCCAAGGCTGTTAAACAGAGAAACCCTGTCTCAAAAAAGTGTGTGTGTGTGTGTGTGTGTGTGTGTGTGGCTCTCAGGCTTGGTGGCAAGCACCTGACCCTGTCTTGCCTGCTAGTTATTTTTGTTCATGCCAGGCTAGCTCTTGCCTTTCTCTGGCTGTCCCTTCCCCTAGACACCTTTGGCTCAAATCTCTACTTGGATCTATCTTCATCTCTTTCAAATCTTTGCTCAAATGTCACCTCAGCAAGGTCTCTCTCTGAAGATATTTAAATCCAATCTCCACATTCAATCCCTTGCTCTTGATCTGCTTCTTCTCCCTCTGCCTCCTGCAGTGCCAGGGCTTGAACCTGAAGCCTTCTGTATGCTAAGCAAGTACTCTGCCTCGATACCACTGACTATAGTCCCAGCCAAAAGGCTAGTCATTTGTAATATGTAAATGTGTCCCCCCTTCTTGGTACCCCAGGAAGATGTCTGACCCTGGTACCCACTGGCACCTCCAAATGTGTTGAAGATGTTCTGACAGCACATTGCCAAGTGCTGGGAGCAACAATATGATGGGCAGGCCTTGGCCAAGTTTCTAAAGAAAGCCTTCCCTCATTTTACATGGGTGCTGCACTTCCTGGAAAATCCAGAGGTGGTTGGAGCCTAGAAGAGGACCTTGTGTTTACAATAGAGACTTCAGTGTGGGTGTAGATCAATAGTATTTTTGCCTTCAAGGAAGGCTAATATTTAATTGGTCTGATCTGGATTATAGATTATTAAAATGTAGAAACAATTTCTCTTCTGGCTGGTGATTAATTGATAAAGTAGTAAATTTACATATTCTTTATTTACTGGAGAAGAGCAAGCATGCTTCTTCACCATGTGGACCTGGGGATCCAACTCAGGTTGTCAGGCTTCACCTCTGCTTCCTGAGTGTTGGGATTAAAGGCGTTTACCACCACTACCACCAGGCTTCAGCCTGCTTGCTTTCTTACAGAACCCAGGACCATCTGCCCAGGGTTGTCATTGATCAGTGGGCTGGGCTCTCTCACATTAATCCTTAAACAAGAAAATGCCCCACAGACTTGCCTACAGCCCATCTGAGAGGCTTTTTTCAGTTGAGCATCCTTTGCCTAGATGACTCTATACTGTGTCGCAGCACACAAAGCAAAGCAGCACTTCACTCATGGAGATTCCTCCCTCCCCTTTTCTTGAGAGGAGGTCAGATCTCTGTGTATCCTTGGCTGTCCTAGAGCTTGCTATGTGGACCAGGCTGACCTTGAACTCACAGAGATCCTCCTACCTCTGCCTCCTGAGTGCTGGGACTAAGGGAGTTCACCACTATGCCTGGTCCAATAATTTACTGCTAAAACCTGCCAAGGCAGGATAAGACGGTTTCTCAAAATGTCCTACTTCTAAAGAAATCTGCCAGATATCTAGGCCTGTAAACAAAAAAGGTGGATGCTCCAGCTTTGCAAAAAAGCTGTGGGTGACTGTCCAGGCAGCTGACTGTTGCTGTCTTCTAAATCTTAAAAGCTACTCTCTTGTGCTTCCAGCTTATTCAGGTACTATATTTTCCTTCTCAGGTCTTTGATGGGGTTAAAGCCTAGATAGTTAAAGTTACTACTATCTCATATCTTAGCTAAGAACATTCAGATATTAGATTCATATTATTCAAAATAAACACTTTGGATGAATCTCTATATATTACCACTTACCAATATTCTAGACATTTAATATATACCTTATGTTTGTTGTTTGTTAGTTGTACTTTGGCCCTGCTTATGTTATTGCCTTTCCCTCTCCTAGACATTACCTTATAGTTATTTCTATTGTATATAGTCTTATACTTAGAACTTTCTTAGACAAAAGGAGGAGACGTGAGATTCAGGTGTTACTGAGGAAGACCTAGAGGTATAGCTTTGGGGTCTCAGGACCCTGAATGGGGCGTGACCAGCTCCCACTGAGAACCCTGTTGCATGCTGCCTTTGCTCCTGTTTGTTCCTGCATTCTCAGGAAAAGGAACGGCACCATCACTGGGTGGGACAGTTTCACTCTCCAAGAATTGCCTTAAGGTTCAATTTGTATCAGCGAGTGTTTATATAGCCCCTTAATAAATATTAATCCTTTATATAATCAGTTGCCAGTGAATAATTCTTACAGTAGTTTGCTTTATTTGAGACACGGTCACTTGTAGCCCAGGCTGGCCTGGAACTCTCTGTGTAGTTGATAATGGCCTTGAAGTCCTATTCCTTCTGTCTCTACGTCTCACGTGCTAAGGATGTAGGCACAAACCACCTCTCCTGGTGGGTTTTGTTTAGTTTGGTTGAGATGGGGGTCTTGCTGTATTAAAGGCTGTCTTTAAATTCCTGGGCTGGAAATACTCCAGCCTCGGCCTTCCAAATAGCTGAGATCACAAATGCAAACAGCTGTGCCAGCTTCCTGTGCTTTAAGAGTTGGCTATTATTATTTTGTGGTAGTTAAATCTGTGAGCTACATCTCTAGCCCTCTGATTTTTTAAAAACCAGAATCAGAGTGTGTGGGCACATATCTATAATCCCAGCGCGGTGCTGGGAGACTGAGGCAGGAGAATGATACATTGCAGGCCAGTCTGGGATCCATAGCAAGGACAGACCTTGGGTTAAGGAACAGCAGAAATTCTCCATTAGGCCAAACGTTTTGTTACACACCCTGCAATCCCAGCACTCTGCAAAGCCAGAGACAGGAAGATCATGAGTTTGAAGCCAGCCTGGGCTACAAAGTTAGATCCTGTGTCAAACCTCTGCTCCTCCCAATAAAATAAATGGGGGGGGGGGGACACATCCAGGAAGTGTGTGGAACAGATCCTTGAAGCAAGAAGACAAAAAGACATTATTCATCCTGAATTTTTTAATTTTAAAGTAACACAATTTAAGCCTTATTTAACAATATACAACCTGATAGTAGTGGTTTGAACATAATTTATATGCATAATCAAATAAGGAAAGTTATTATTTTTAACCTGTAAAATGACATCAACCCCTTGGGTACTATATCTAGAGCGGGACATAAAGAGGGCTTTGAAATGATGCCTGAATTCAAGTCCCCTACTAGCCACTTCCTAAATTATCTGGCTATGGGATAAATAATTGCCATTCGGCCTCAGTTATCTTGCCCGGAAAATAGAAGTAATAGCAGCTGTCAATTCAGGGGGTAGGAGTGAGGCTAAATCCATTTGTGCATATGCCTGAGTCTCACTAAGCTCTTTAACTGTGAGCTATGGTGAAGGTTTACTCCTCCTGGCAAGTGGGGAAAACAGGTGCAAAGGACCGTAAGAGGTAATACATGTCAGCTAGGATCCCGAACCAGAGAGAGCGCTGTTAGTCTCCCAGGTGCACGAGGGGAAATGGTTAGAAGCAGCAAATATCTCACGCAGTGCTCTCAAAGAAAGTACAACATTCAAGGAGAAGAAGAGGTAACCAGTGCTGTCCCACCACCCAGAGCCACTCCAAGGAAACCAGAGGTGATGGTTAATAGAGCAGAGAGGCTGGCAGGCGGCAAAGATGAAAAGGAGCGGATAGATGCGTCCTCTAGTGGAGGAAGCAAACACTGCAGCCAAGGATCCTGAAGGTTCTAGACACCAATGGAGGGACTCAGTATCTCAAAGATAGAAAGCAGGACTGCGCAACTGGTCCAGGGTCTCCTAAGTTGTATGTGGCAGACTGAGGCTGGCTGGTCTGTCTTCCGAACCTCACTTTCCAAGGGCCTAGGACTCTTGGAATATAGGGTAGAGACTGCGAAGCCGTGGGCCTAATTCCTGGGCCTGTCTATCAAAGGCCACCACTTTCCTCCATTACTAGGGTGGGCTAAGGAGGTCTCCACACATAGCCCTAGCTCACGGCTTAATATGTATGTTGCTCCAGACTTCGGCAGTGTTCTGCTTCCTGCCAAATCACTTTCCTGTGGGCTCCCTCAAGTCTTCCTTGGCAAGTTCACCTCTTTTTTTCCTCTAGTGCACAGCCTCCAATCAAAGAAGCTTGTCAAGATCCATACGACCTACAAAGGCAAAGAACAGCTTTCTGTTCCTCCAGCCCCAGATTCTAGCACCAACGCTTCAGCCACCTGTCAAGCTTAAGAGTGCAGGGTTGGGGTACTCTGGGTTCTCGATGACACCCGGCCCGAACTTGAGCTCCAAAAAGCGGCGGTAATTGTTAGGAGCCTGTGCCATGAAGCCGGCAAAGGGCAAGGGGACTAGCGGCTGCAGGAAGTGCTCCGGGAACTCCACATCCTGCCGGTGGTCCAGCCACGTGTCCTTGGTCATGACCCCATTGCGGGGGTAGAAGGGCCACAGGTCTACGTGCAGGTGGTTGCTCTCGCTGTACTGCACTCGGAAGAAGTCACCCTCTACCGCCTTTTCCCACACGAAGCCGCGTTCATCCACTACCGAGCCAGCCTCGGCGCTCCGCAGCTGCTCGCAGTTGCTTACATCCTCCAGGTAGATGCCCAGATCTACGTCGTAGTCCCAAGGGATAATGTCACCATGGCGGGCTGCACCCAGCAACGAGCCGCCCTCCAACCAGTAGCGCACACCTGCTGCCTCCAGCACGCCCACCACGTAGCGTGCAGTCTCGCGCAGCGCGCGCAGGCAGCAGGGCGGTGTCCAGCGGCCCTCGTACAGGTAAGAGGGTGTGTCACCCGCCACTGTCCCAAAGCAGCGCGTGCTCTCCTTGCTGCAGCCAAACCACTCCAGCCGCCCACCCTCCCAACTCACCAGGCGGATGCCCAGAGCGCGCAGTAACGCCGCCCTTCGCGAGCGCCCCTCGCGCTCCGCCTTCCAGCGCGCGTGGGCGGTGGCCAACGGGGGTTGGCGCGCCGTGGCGAAGGTCAAATCTAGTAGCTGTACTGTCCAGCCTCGTAGGGCGGTCTGCAGGAAGAGGCTGGTGGCCAGAGGCCGCGCCAGGGGCACCGAGAGGTTAAAGAGGTCCCGGGAGCGCAGCAGCACCACGGCGTCACCATCCAGGGCGTCGCAGCGGGGCGCGCCGGGCGCTGGACTGTAACGAGCAGTCCACTCCCGCAGGCTGATGTTCAAAGCCAGGCACCGCGCTGGGTTGTTGGTGGTGACCGGGGCGGCTACCAGGCGCGCGCTGCTCCCCCGGAGCGCCTCCACCATACGCTCCAAGTGGCCTGGTGATTCGGCGCGCGCACCATCAGGCACTAGCGCCACGAACTCAGTGGCTACGTATGTCTCTGGGCGCGAGGCTGCGGCTGGCCGGTCGAGGGCCGGCTGGAGCAGCGCCAGGCGAACGTTGGGGATACGAGGCAAGGACAAGGGTGGGTAAGGGAGTGTGTCGGCCGCCACCACCACAGGCTGGGCTGGGTCCTGCTGCAGGAAGGAATCCACCAGCTCTGGCACCGCATTGTCAAAGGCCTCAAACTCCCGAATCAGGACGGTGACACGGGGACCAGTGGCAGAAGACCGACGAGGGGCCCTTGCCCGGGAGTTTCTGGGCTGGTGTTGTAGCCAAGACACATAAAAAAAGACTAGGAGGTTGAGGATGATGGCGGCTGCCAGGGCAGCCCAGCAGCGGGTGAGCCGCATGGGGCCCGATGTTAGAGCCTAGTGGAGACTTCCAGGGCATCCTGGGGAGAGAGGATGAAAAGGAAGGCTGGAGCAGGTTGTCAGCAGTCTCCTCCCTCAGCCTCAGGCCCTCTTCCTGGATCTACTCTCAGGACTTGCCCTCCAGGACTTCCTAGGCTGGACAACTAACTGATCTTTCTGCAGCTACCTCCCAATATATGGGACTCCATATAGTTGTAAATATACCACTGAGCTGTGTGTGCAAGACTGGTTAAGAGGATACATTTGATGTCATGTATATTTGGTCACAATTCTTAAAATATACTGTGAATCCAGCTCTCAGAAAGCAGAAGCAGGAGCGATGGAGAGTTCAAGGTCAGCATGGGCTACATAGAGACTTTTCATCTTAAGAAACAAAACAAACCCCAGCACTCAGGAGGCAGAGGCAGGTAGATCTCCACGAGTTCAAAGCCAGTCTGGTCTACATATAGAGTTCTATGATAGTCAGGGGTATAAGCCCTGTTTTTTGTTTCTGTTTTGTTTTTGTTTGGGGCATGACTTAGCAATAAAAAGCCTAGCCTAGAGTTAGGTCTGGGGGCATGGCTTAGCAATAGAAAGCCTAGCCTAGAGTTCACCATCAAGGAGTCCCCTGGGGGTGTGGCTTTTAGTACTGTAATTGCATAGCATAAAGATGTTTCATGGGGGGGGGAATAAAAAGATGTTTCATCCCTAGAAAATAAGAGGGGGAAAACCCAAACAAACAAACAAACAAACAAACACAAAGCACGGTTGGAGAGATGGTTCAGCAGTGAAGAGCATTGGCTGGGGGCTGGAGAGATGGCTCAGAGGTTAAGAGCACCGGCTGCTCTTCCAGAGGACCAGGGTTTGATTCCCAGCATCCACATGGCAGCTCACAACTGTCTGTAGTTCCAGTTCCAGGCAAATAATTAAATAAATAAATAAGTTTTTTTTTTTCCCTTAAAAAAAAAAAAAAAAAAAGAAAGAAAAGCATTGGCTGCTCTTCTAGAGAATTGGAATTTGATTCCCAGCACTCAGCACAGCTGTTCACAACTGTAACTCCACTTCCGGGGTTCTGATGCCCTTTTCCAGTCTCCATGGACACCAGGCATGCATGTAATTAGTACATAGACATGCATTCAGGAATAAATAAGATGAAAATAAAGAGGAAACAGAGGCACAGAGAGGTGAAGTCATTTGTTCAAAGTCACACAGCAGAGAAGAGGGGCATGGGATCTGATGAAAGAAGCTAGTTCAGGAATTCTGCTTCAAGCCAGTAAATCAGTGGGCACGGTGATACTAGTCTTTAATCCCAGCATTCTAGAGGCAGAAACAAGGGGATCTATGAGTTTGGGGCCAGCCTGAGGTACACAATGAGATCTTGTCTCAAAAACAAAACAAAACAGAAACGCCCTAATAAGTCATCTTGGTTTGTTGAGATGGGATCTCACCATGTATCAAATGCTGGCTTTGAACTAAGAAACTCTTGTCCTGACTTCAGGGATTACAGGTATATGCGACTCTGGTTCTTTTTTGCCATCATATCACATAGCCCAGTTCTTTCACTACATCTCTCCCACAGCTACACTGACAGACAGGTGCTCGGAAAGCTGAATATGGCACGTGACTTATTGACCAAAGTCAATATGTCAAGAGGGTCCTCACCAAGTACTCTGTACCAGGAGTTTGTTTTTTGAGCCAGGGTCTCAATGTGGGCCAGCTTGACCTTGAACTAGGTTTGTGGCCGAGGATGAGTCTACCGGTGAAGGTCTGGGCAGGGATTACAGGAATGTACCATCATCTTCCACAAGCACTCTACCAGCTAAACTACTTCTTCAGTCCCAAGCCCAACCCTGGCCCCTGTGTTCAGAGATCTGGGTTGTGCAATCCTGAGAAGACAGGTAAACCGAAACAACTCAGGAAGGAGGCCATCGGGGCAAGCCTAGGGAAGGAAGAGTGAAGTGGAGATCCTATTGGCTTTCCATGCCTTCTCTCGAACCTTTTACATGCTAGAGTGTGGTAGATGCATGTAATCCCAGCTCTCGGAGGTGAGGGCAGGACAATTAAAGATTCAAAGTCATCCTTGGCCACTGTTTGACTTTGCGGCCAGTCTGGGCTACATGAGACTGGCAGAAACGTTCTGAACCAACAGAAAACAGTGCATAAATAAAGTCTGGTGAGATGGCCCAGCAGGTAAAAGTGTTTGACACCAAGTCTGACCTGAATTCGATCTCCAGGACCCGCACAATAGAAGGAAGCAATCAACTCCAGCAAGTTGTCCTTTGACTTACATACACATGCACACAATAAAATGACAAATTTGGGGCTGGAGAGATGGGTTCAGAGGTTAAGAGCACTAATTGTTCTTCCAGAGGTCCTGAGCTCAATTCCCAGCAACCACATGGTGGCTCACAACCATCTGTAATGACATCTGGTGCCCTCTTCTGTATAATGTATACATATTAAATAAATAAATTTTTTTTAAAAAAGTGAAAAATTTGGAAAGGACACAGGAAGAAGAGTCAGGAACTAAAGGCCAGCCTGGCCTATGACACTGTTTCCAAGGGAATAAGTGTGTCTACAGGTCTCTGAGTCTTCCACAGGCCAGTCTTGGGGAAGTTCTCTGGGGATGGCCCGGTGGTTAAGAGCACTGGCTGCTCTTCCAGAGGTCCTGAGTTCAATTCCAGAGTGTATGTAAGTGTATCACTTGAATTTGGCTTGAGTCTCGTCACCCAGGTGGGTACCAAAAGAAAGACTATTCAAGAAAGCCTTTAAGGACATAGAACAGGCAGTATCAATGTGGTTCTTGTGACAGCAAGGGGACTTCTTACCTCCCTAGGTTTCAGGCTGAGGGTGATCAAAGAGGGTGGCTCCACCTTGAGTCATCTGTTCTGCTGAGGGAGGAACCAGAGAACATCAAATGAGCCAACTCCATGCCACAAAGTGCAATTTCATCCTATCCATAAAATAAGTCAAGGACTCTTTTTTTTTTTCTGTTTGAAGTCCATAAGCCGGGTTATCACTTCAATTGTCTGAAGGGTGGGGTGGTAGAAGATGTATCAGTTATCAGTTGTAAGCTATAACTACCCCTCTTCCATGATAGTATCCCCAGGAAGGGCATAAGTGACAGCAACTGTTACCATGACAGCCTCTTCCCTAGGACACATGCATCCTTTGGAGATAATCCTAAAACATCTATCTTTCTGGATCACTAGAAGGTGGGAGATTGCCCTGTTATAGTAACCAGGGCATGGCTTTAACTCTTTCTCATCTTCTTGAAAATGGTCCAGATCCTGTAACCATAGCAACTGTCCCACAGCAGCACTTCTCTAAATAAAAACACCTGGTTGGTTTGTCCATGAACCTCCCAGATGGGAAGGGGAGACAGTTACCATGGTAATGCCAACTGGCTTGACTGGGGGAGGGGTGTGACAGAGTCATTCTTCTTAGAGGAATGTCTTTGGGGATGGGTTCTTTTCTACCTGAGCACTAGGTGAGGAGAGGTTGTCATAGTAACTGATGAGGATAGGGGTCAGAAGAACCACCAGGGACTTGGGTTACCTTAGCAACCTCCTCCTGGTGCTGGGGGTGGGGTGAGGACTCCACATATGAAAAGTGGGAGGGGGCTGGAAGAGGCCTCCAGGTTGAAAAGGGTTACTATGACAACAGACTTGGTCAGGACTCAGGACAGATCCCATTCCGCAATCACCCCCAGACCGTCTATTTTTTTTTCCATCCTAATGAGTGAACTGATGTGGGGTTGCATTTGCATTTGGAGGGGGCTACGCTTCTGACATTGGACAGAAGGCAGGAAGAAGTCCCGTTCCTCCGGTTCCCTCCTGCAAGACGGACAATTGCGAGGGTCCTTTGGCTAAGCTGAAGCATCCCCAATCCCCTTCCCTGTCTGCACGCACACACCGTTGGGGTCGACCCGGGGTGGGCGAGGCTGGCACCCAGCCCTAGGCTCGCCTCCGTCCCCCCGCCCCCCGCCCGCCGAGAGCGCGCGCGCACACACCAGGTGGGGGGGCGTGTATGTGTGAAGCAGCGCGTCCGCGCAGGCGCGCGAGGCACAGCGGGCGCGCGGGCTGGCCCCGGGGCCTCCATGATGGAGGAGCGAGCGGCCGCCGCGGTCGCCTCGGCCGCCTCCTCCTGCCGCCCTCTGGGCTCGGGCGCCGCTCCTAACCCAACAGCGGCGACCCCGGCATCTAGCCCTGCTCCTGGGTCCGCCCCAATAGGTAAAGGTGGTGGCGGGGGAGGCAGCCCGGGCCCCGCAGCGGGTCCGGAGCCCCTCAGCCTGCCTGGGATCCTGCACTTTATCCAGCACGAGTGGGCACGCTTCGAAGCCGAGAAGGCCCGCTGGGAAGCCGAGCGCGCCGAGCTGCAGGTGAGCACCGCCACCGTCCTCCCGCGTCCCCCGGCCCCGGCCCGCCCCGGCCCGGCCTCGCCTCACCCGCCACCGCCGCCGCCGTCGCCATCTTGGAGCAATGGCCGCCGGGACAGCCGGGAGGGGGCGGGCGGGGACGGCGACGGACCGGCGGCGGGGTCCCCGGAGCTTCGGGGCGGGAGCCGGCCGGGAGGCGCGAGTGAGAGTGCGGGGCCCAAGGTCCTCGGGGATAGGGTGCTGAGAAAGTGGATGGGGTCTGGGTGGATAAAAATGCATCGCATCCCGATGCTAACCAGATGCTGGTGATCAGGGTGGGATGGACGAGGTGCGTTTTGGGGATTGCACAGTCTTGACATCCATTGGGTGAGAAGTCTTGAGAGCTGGGATGGGTACCTTGGGGGAGTGTCTTGGCCTGGAGGAATTGACAAGGTGGCCGTGGAAGGAAGGTTGATGGGAGGTGTCCCAGGATGAAGTCCAAGAAGGACGCTTTGGGGATGTGTGGGTACGATGCAGGCAAGGGATCGTTTGGGTGGAATGTGGAGAGGGCTGAGGACATACTGTAGGATCCCCTAGGAGAACTTGACTCCAGGGAGCGACAGTCTGGGGGCTTGGAGGGAATAGCGTGATGGTTCTCGTATGAAAGATTTAAGGATGTTAGATAGGAAGCCTTGAACTGTAGGGGTATTTGTTGGATAGCTCTATCCAGTGTGAAGACAAGAGTACCAGTGATGGACACAGGGAAGCGGAAGAGAGATGTCTTTTGGTGATGAGTTAGGGGAAAGACACTTCTCTATGAGAGAAGTGTTTGTGCAAGGTCCTGAAAAGGGACTTGATGGTTTGTGGAGAAGAATGTGCCAGGGGATGGTTCATGGAATAGAAAGAAGTTGGGCTGGGCCCTATGACCTTGAACGAGGCACTGCTTGTGGATAGTAGTCTTTGAGATGTAGGAATCAAAAAGGTGAGCACTTCAGGTACGGGCCACCCCCAGAAGTCTAATGCTTTCTAGGCTGGGATGTTATTAACAGAAATAGTCAGTACTTGGCTTTTGGCAATCCATCCTTGTGTTTCCCAATGTGCTTGCTCCTGTCTAATTGAAGAAGGGTCCCAAATAAGTGACTGATTCAAATTTTGTCCCTGGAGTGGATGAAGAGAACATCCTACTTTTCTCCCATTCTTAGCTGGTGGTAGCTGAGGCTGTGGTGGAAGAGAAATCCTTATGTAAGTGCTCTTCATGTTGTGCTCAACTTTCACCAAGGCTTTTTCCCGGCATACATCTCATCAGATCTTCTCAATACCCCATTATGTAGGCAGGGCCAGTGTCATTACCTCACCCAGCAATAATGACAGCAACTGCTATTTATTCAGGGCATATTATGTGCTGGATACTGTATTAAGTACTATGATACATTCTATCACTTAATTCTTATAGCATGCTGAGAGAGGAAATAGTATTCCTTCCTCTATTTTTTAACAAGCAGAGGGAGGAACAGGATTTTGGGAAGTTGAATATTTCAGATCACAGCAGTGAGTGGCAGTGCTGTTCTTTCCCCTCTCCAATACTCAGCACAGGTGAGAAAAGTCTCCAGGGAAACTTAGAGACCTCAGCAGGTCACCCAAGCCATCACTGCAGAGTGAGGGCTGAATCTCAGCCTCTGGAACTTGACCTGAGCACAACTGACAGCTTCCACTCTAGCATCCCACCTCCTTGCTCTGTAGCCCAAGCTCAACTCAAACTTGCCATCCTCCTGCCTCAGCATTTTAAGTGCTGGAGTTATAGGTATGTGCTGCCTCCTCTTACTGAGAGGTCCGTGTCTGTCCCTGCACTTAGTAACCTTTTGTGGAACTGATGGAGAGCCCTCTGTAAGAGATTCCAGCAAGTAAAATATATTGACTTACAATGTAACAAAAGTCAAACATCAGGGGTGTGTGTGTGTGTGTGTGTGTGTGTTTATGTATGTGTGTACAAATGCCTAGGATGAATGGGAATGTGCTAGAATACACTACTTGGTGACTTTTTTTTTTTTTTTTTTTAAAAACTTTATTTATTTATTTGCCTTGGTGTTTGCCTAGAACTGGAACTACAGACAGTTGTGAGCTGCCATGTGGGTGCTGGGAATTGAACCCCGGTCCTTTGGAAGAACAGCCAGTGCTCTTAACCGTTGAGCCATCTCTCCAGCCCCACTTGGTGACTTTTTGAGACAAGGTTTCTCTGTAGCTTTGGAGCTCACTCTGTAGAGCAGGCTGGCCTCAGACTTACAGAGATCCATCTGCTTCTGCCTCCCGAGACTGGGATTAAAGGTGTGTGCTACCACCACTCAGCCCATAAGTCTCCTTTTTCTATCAGCACAGAGATCTCTTTTTAATAACAGCATAGTATTCCCTTGGGTATCTATTTTAACCCTTGTCAATGGATTTTTAAGATTGTTTCTGCCTTTCCAAACTAGTTGGAAATATCTTTGAGGCCTCAAGGGATAGCTCAGGTGGTAAAGTACTTGCTGAGCAAGTATGAGAACTTGAGTTTGACCCCCAGAACCAACATAAGAGAGGTAGGTGCCGTGGCACACACGCATAATCCAGGATTGGAGAGATGGAGAAGGGCAGGTTCCTGGGCCTCACTGTCTAGTTACTACCCACCAAAAGTACCAGGCTAATAAGAAAGAAGAGATCCTGTCTCAAAAAACAAGGTAGGAGGTGCTTGAGGAGTAATACTTCTACATGCAGGCATTCTCTCTCTCTCTCTCTCTCTCTCTCTCTCTCTCTCTCTCTTTCTCTCTCTCTCTCTCTCACACACACACACACAGAGACATACACACACACACACACACACAGAGACATACACACAGAGATAAGGCTTTGATAACTGAGTATCCTGTGTGAGTGTGATATAAAGTGATAAAGTAGATGTCTTTATAAAACGATGATAGCTCTCTTTTGTATTCCTTTTTACATTTTTATTTTATTTATTTTACTTTTTTTGTTTGTTTTGTTTCAAAACAAGGTCTCACTGTGTAGCCCTGGTTGTCCTGGAACTTACTATGTAGACCAGGGTATCCTTGACCTCACAGAGATCCATCTGTCTCTGCCTCTGAGTCCCAGGATTAAAGGCGTGCACCACCAGACCTGGCTAAATTTTATTTTTAATTTTAAAATTTAAATTTATTTATTGTGGAGGTCAGATGACAAATTGCAGGAATTGATTTTCTCTTTCCACCATGTGGATCCTGAGATGGAACTCAGGCAGTAAGTAGGATTATTCACTGAATCATCTCCTTGGCCATGTACTTCTTTCCATTTATTAATTTATTATTTATTTTTGAGGCAGGGTCTTGGTGTCTGGCTATACCTGTATTGGAACTTCAAATGTAGATCAGGTTGGCCTTTAAAGGTGGGAAGAGGGCTGGCCAGGAGATCCCAAACTTCAGAGCAGAGAAGTAGTGCACTCAGATAATATGTAGAAATGTGTTGGGATGGGTGGCTTCTCGAGTGCAGATGATATGACTGCTGGCCCTTTAGAGCCTTCTGGACCAGCAGAAGAGGCTGCTTTATTCAGGAGACTGCAGAGAACTGTCTGCATTTGTGTATAAAGTTGATTGTGGGGCTCTGCTGTGTGCTTCTGAGAAGGGAGCCCTTGGGGAGAGGTTCTTGTGATAGAAGGAGTAGGTGGGGCTCCAGGGAGAAGGTTCCCTCCTCCCCCAGCCTCCAGGGCAGTCTGGGACCCAGTGGAAGCTCTCCCTGCAGGAGCTGAGTGAGCTGGAGGTTCCAGGCCGCACAGTGAATGGGAAGAGCTGCAGCAGGAGTGGCTCTGTGTCCCAGGAGGATGCTGCTGCCTTAGATAGAGGAGCTGGCAGCCCCAAGAGGGAACTCAGGATGTGGCTGGAGAGTGGCAGTTCTAGCTCCCAGCTCCCTGCTGCCCTCAGGTAGGAGACGGACAGGCCAGGGCCAACACTTCCCATTTTTGGTGGGATTCTACCAATCCAAGACACTTCAGCCACATCTTCCTGGTTTTCCTTCCTCTTCTCTACCAGAGGAACTGGGAAGAGAACAGCAGTCCACTCACCTAGTTCCAGTTCTTCTGAGTTTTAAAGAAATAGTTTATTGGATTTATTTATTTTATTTGCCAAGATTGCAGGCATTATTACCTCCATGCCCAATATTATGTGGTGCTGGAGATAAAATTAGGGCTTCACTCTAACATTCTCAGCCCAGTCCCAGGGTTTCTGTGACAGCTGCTTTTGTTGAGGTGCATCCTCTTTGAACTTTGCTAAATTCACACTTGGTTCTCCATATTGTAGCTGTAATGACTTTGGTACACTCCTGTTGATAGCTTTCTCCTGTGGCTTCCCTGTGGTCTTCCCGTAGACATCATGGTCATCTTCATGGCCCATGGCCCTTTCTCTCACTTTGTTTACTTTCTGATGCAGCCCTGCTGTCTGTCTTCTGCCTGCAGCTCTCTTCCCTCCCTTATCTAACTTTGGGTCAGCCTCAGTTCTCTGCTAACCCTGGGTAAAAATGGAGGTGAGCAATAGTAAGCCTGAGGCACAGGGACAGGGCAGATAGGTCAGGGCCCTGCTAGCCCCAAGGAGAGGACGGGCAGCATAGTGAGCATCTGAGCACTGCCTGGAGGAATCAGGCAGGTCAGTCTGGGAGCTTTTGGGGGAGCCCTGGAAGCACTTCAGACTTATGGTGTGCAGGAAACAGGACCCCAGGAAGACAGCCATCTGCAAGGGCGAGGCCTGGGAGGCCAGGTCTTGGTTCAAGGGTTAGATCCCCTTGACTAGCTGGGATTTTGAGTTAGTGGACAGAGAGAGAAAATGAAGAGAGGCAAAAGCAGGGAGTGGTATGGCAGTCGGACCTGTTGCAGAATGGAGCTGCATATCCCAGCGCTCTAATATCTTAGCGGAGACAGTCCATGAGCTGCTTAGTGTCTGCAGCAAGTCAGTGGCAGAGCTAGATCTGGTTCTCAGATTGCCTCGGGCTGGAGCAGTGAAGCCATTCTGGGAAAGCTAGGAAGAGCCCCATGTTCTGGGTTTTGGTAGAAGGGTTTCCAGAACATGATTGGGGGTGCCTGGAAGGCTGTTGGCCCAATGTCTCTAAGTGGCCTGTTGACAGACTAGAGCTGACTAGGGCAGCCCAACTAGCAGACAGGGGGAAGAGCTTGGCAAGAACCATATGCCATATCTATGTGTGGCACATCTCCTCATGCCCTGGACAGCATAAAGCTTTGAACAGCTTCTGCACTGCAGTGGGAGCTGAGCCCAGCCTCCTACTCTTGTCCCTGAGCTCCAGAAGCAGCTTCCTACGCCTCCCAGTAACAGATGCTCTGAAGGAATAGTGGGATACCACCTCCACCAGCAACCATAGATAGGGACAGAAGCTGATGGAGGAGGGAGGAGTCCAGGGCTGTTAATGCTTAACCCCCAACCCATCCCTGACCTAACTCCTTAGAAGGCTATAGCCAAGTTAGGCTGTGCTGTCCCTGTTTGAACTTCATGGGTTAAAAATGGCTCCTCAGCTTCTTTCTTTTTTCCTTTGCTTCCTTCCTTCCTTTCTTTTTTTTTTTTTCTTTATAAGGTAGAATCTTACCTTAACCCACACTGGACTTGAACTCATAGCAGTACCTCTGCCTCAGCCTCCTGAGTGCTGAGATTATAGGCTGAGCTCTTCTATGGGTGATTCACCTAGAAACCCTGGAGGTGGGCCCAGCATGTCCTCCCTTCTCACTGAAGCCTGGCATCACGGTGGGGGAGGGCCTGAAGCTGTGCTTGAATGGGCAGAGGGACACTACATCAGTGACCTCTCAGCCCCTGAGCCCTGCCGTCCCTTCTCTTCTGTCCCAGGCTCAGGTGGCTTTCCTCCAGGGCGAGAGGAAAGGCCAGGAGAATCTAAAGACAGACCTAGTGAGGCGGATCAAGATGCTGGAGTATGCCCTGAAGCAGGAGAGGTGAGCACTGGCTCCTGCCAGAGACATCACTATTTCAGGCAGGGTGGCAGGCTAGTAGCTACACTCTTGTCAACCAAATAAGTTTCTTTACCTTCCTCTTCCCATCATCCCCAGGAGTGGGGGAAAGCAGATTGTAGTGGGTGGAATTCAGATGCCAGCAGCAGCATTAGTGGCTACGGCAAACGACTGTGTGCAGCAATTCTGGACAGCTGCTACCTTGGTTATTCTCGCCATAGTCTGATGGTGTTGCTGGCCATGGGAAGGAACTGCGGCTTCAGGAGGAGAGCTACTGAGAATCTTAAAGCTGGTGCCTGGGGGGGCAAAGAGTGAATGAAGGAGGCTCTAGGACTCGGGCTTCCTGCAGTGGTTTCTTCCCTGACTGTTCTTCTCTACTCACTTATTATTTGCTCTTCTAGGGCCAAATATCATAAACTGAAGTTTGGGACAGACCTGAATCAGGGGGAGAAGAAAGCAGATCTGTCAGAACAAGGTACTTGCCCTTACACCCTCCCTTGGCCACCCCTGGCACAGCAGCCGCTTGGCATAGAGAGGTCAGAGCTGCCCTGCCCTTCCTTACTTTGCTCCATGAAAAGCAGCAGTGGCCGTGGGGTGCAGTGGGGGTGGAATTGCATCCTCAGTGTCTCTTCCCATCAGTCCTGTGTCAGACACTGTGCCCAGCCCTCCCTGTCTACCATCCTCCTGTTAGGGGAGTAAGTGGAACTATTTATAGCATGCTGTAGAAAGCGTTCAGAAGACAGCATTGAAGAGGTGGTGTTTGCACTGGGCTGTCATTCAGTCATTTACCCTCAAAACTTGAGATGTGATTTGCTGCCTTCCTGTCACAGAACAAGGGTACAGCAGAGAGCAAAATAGATGTGATCCTGTTCTGTGGGCACTGGTGGCTTAAGCTTCTTGAAGGAGGGATCAGATGCCCATGGGAGGGAAGGGATGTTTTCAGGTAGGGCATTAGTGTCCAGTCAGTGTAGGTAAAGCCAGTAACAAGGGTACCAGCGTGCTTGTCTGTGCCAGTGATGCTAGGAGCTTGGTCCACAGCTCTGTAAAGGCCTTGCCTGCAGGGCTAAAGGAGGTCATCATCTCAAGCCATGCTTCTCTTACTGAGATGTAAGCTCTTGATTGGTGTGGCCCAGGCATCTAGCCCAGGCCTTATAGGTGCCCAGTGGATCCTGACGAGCAATGCACAGAACAGGTTTCGAAGCCAGCCTCACCTCATCCTGAGAGGTGAAAGCTGTAGCTTGGAAGGCAGGCTTTCATAGGTGCTCACAGCTGCTCCAGGAAGTGCAGCCAAACTGTCCACTCCTTGCATAAGAAAGCAGCAGCCAGCCGTGCATGTGGAGGCATAGCTCTGCTATTATGGGGGTGGTTGGCAGCGGCCAGTCAGGAGCCTAGCAGTGAGGAGAGCTTCCAAGAGAGGAGTCACTCAGAGTGGGAGAGTGGGTGGAGCTCACTCAGGAAGTAGGGACAAGACCTGTGATGGTGGCAGATTCAGACTTGATGTGAGAGAATGGAGGGGTGACAGGAAGGTTCAAGCCCTGACTCAGATGGCCTCCCCTTTTCTCTCTCTAGTCTCCAATGGCCCTGTGGAGTCGGTCACACTGGAGAACAGTCCACTGGTGTGGAAGGAGGGGCGACAGCTTCTGCGACAGTGAGTGAGGGGGAGGGGTGGGACAGGATGGAGCATGAAACACAACAGCATACTTGGCTCAGGAGATAAGCCCCAGGAATCCACAGTCCTTCCTGTCCCCACTGGGACATGAACTATCAGGATCTCACCCAGCCAGAACTGGGATGACCTGTCACCCTATGGGAACTAGAGGGAAGACTTGCAGCAGGGGGCACTCTTCCACACCCGGAACTTGACCCTGCATGCCTTGCTGACATTTCCTTTTAAAAGAATAATGTTGGGGAAAAAATACTTTTAAAGAGTGAAGTTAAATTAAAGTGGTAGTAGTAACTGGGTGCTGTGGGTTCTACCTAGGTCCTCAGAGAAGGTGAGCCCTATTAATGGGGCTTGTCCTCTGAGAGGTGAGGTGTTCTGTCTCCTGAGAGGAGAAAGGCCCCAAACACAATCAGTGGGCCTCCAGACAAATCAGGGGTTTTGTTACTTTAAAGATTTTAGCATTTTAGGATACCCTGAGAAGTAAATAATCCCATTTCTGAGGATCTGTGACCCTGTGTATGTTGGCATCTTTGCCATCAGCCTCAACACTTGGAGAGGTGCCCTGAGTCTCAATGGTGTGCTCTGTGCTCTGGGACTCTCCTTTTACTGTTCTTAGGCTTTGTAATGCTTTGACTAAATATTATCAAATCCTCCACATAAATTAGCTAGGTTATGTAATATTAAGAATTTCATGGGTGGAGTGTGGCTTAAGGGTAGAGCCCGTACTTTACTGCAGGCCAGGCCCTCGAGTCCATCCCCAGCACCACAAAGATCACCACCATATAATAGGCACACTTCTGGAAAGCCAAAGATCTTGAGAGCCAATCCATCCTGAGGTGTTTTAGTCTTAGGACTTATGACAGACCTCAGAAAGCTGACCTCAACTGCCTTCAGTTCAGTCTCTGCAAACCACTGCTAGCTTAAGTGGCCACAAATAACTCCAGAGGGCTGTGAAACAAATATATAATGAGAGCCGGTCACAGTACCTGTTCTGTGTAACTGCTGACTGCCCCTGATTCTCACTGGTGCAGAGACCATTTGATAAATGCATAGAGAGCCTACAATGGGCTCTTAGGCAGTCACCTCTAGGGCCTACCTTCTGGTTTGCCAGGCTTCTCTACCTTTCTTGTCCTCTGGAAGGTAAGAGCCTGGACCACACACACACAGAGAGACATTGCAGAAATGAGACAAGCAAGGGAGGGAGGACCCAGGAACCCAGGGGGCCTCTAGCAGAGCATCGAGACAGTTTTGTCCCTTAACTGTGGAAGCTGTACATACCCAGGATTGACTTTTTGATCTTTTTCTCTTCTTTTTTTTCTTTTTCCTTTAGGCCAGTCTCAGCTGGCTTCAGGTTTTAAGTTGCAGAAGTAATAAATGCTCAGGTGTAGAAGTAAGTAGGACGATCCGCAGTGCTCTCTTGCGGGTTTCGGATGCAGCGCAGCGGTAGAGCGCTTGCCTCGCATGCTCAAGGCCCTGAGGTCCATCCCCAGTACTGCAGAAAAAACAGTGTACTCTTGTGTCCTGGAGCCTCTCCTGCAGAGGTCACTGTTGCTCAGTTTATGTCTGTCTTCTAGGCGTCCGGGAAGCAAGCACAAGTGTGTGTCTGTGTGTGATGAAAACATACACACACCTTCACACTCTTTTTTCTATTTTTATAAAACCTGGAATCACATGGAACATGGAATGTACACCATGTTCGATATGCTGCTGATCATAGCCATCTCTCTGTGACACTCTGCCTTCGTCACCTTCTGCCTAGCGTCCATCAGTGGACATCTGGCTTTTCCTGCACGTGGGCTCCCCTCTATGTTGGAGACACTGTGTGCTGTAGCAGCATGCATGGGGACCAGGGCTTCCATTGAGAAGTATCAGAAGCCAAGCTGCTGCTCAGGGGTTGCTTCTGAAAAAATGGCCGTCTGCTCTTTGGTGGCCCCTCAGAAGGCTGCTGGGTTCTGTGTGGCCTCTGCATCCGGAATAGCTGAGTTCATGTGTTACCTGACCTGGCTCTGCTCCCACAGGTACCTGGAAGAGGTGGGCTACACAGATACCATCCTGGACATGCGGTCTAAGCGTGTGCGCTCCCTTCTGGGCCGTTCAATGGAGCTCAACGGGGCCACTGAGCCCACCGAGGGGGCTCCCAGGGCTTCTCCGGGCCCTGGGGGACTCAGTGGTGGCGAGTCTCTGCTGGTAAAACAGATCGAGGAGCAGATCAAGAGGTGAGCCCTGAGCGGGAGTGCTGTTCTTCTTCCCCTGAGGAAGACCAGGCAGTAAGTCAGCTGCTCCCAGCTTCTCTGCCAGCCCTCCTAAATTGTGTTGTGGGCTCCACCATTGCTAGGCTTTCCCTTCAGGTTGTCACACTGCCTTTTTCCTAGCTGAGGATAGACCTTGGGTGGTTTGGATACAAAGGGAAACATGTGAGGCCTCTACCCTCGTCTTAGGGGCTCATTTTGTTCATCTTCCCATCAGTAGTTGGTATTCATCAGAAGCAGTAACGTCATCATTAGGTGATGCTAAGTGCTATGAAGAATGTGAAGAGAGTTACAGGAGATTGCCAGGTACTGTGGCACGCCCCTGTGGTCCCAGCTACTCAGGAGGCTGAGGCAGGACATTGCTTGAGCCCAGGGTTAGAGAGTAGGTTGACCAGGAAAAAAAAGTAACAAGTAGTGCCCCTCTTGGTGACTGGGAGGGAGGAACTCTTTGTGGGGTTAGGGTTAGGGTTAGACCCATTTGACCAGAAAATAGCTGGAAAGAATGCTGTCTAGGTAAAGGAAGTACTGAGGATCAGAGTCTGGGGCAGAAATGGCTTAATACATGTGGGAAGCAGGAGGCCTGTGTGGCATGGCTGCTGCAGTCAACACATGAGCCTTGTTTGTGGCCTGTGGTCTGTGGTGAGGCCAGATCTCAGGAGGCAGATCACGGAGTACCGCCCAGGCCGTGATAAACAGTGGATGCTTACCCACACGGCTGTGGCAAGCCAGTGGTTTCTAGTAGGGGTATATCATCTGATATCTTAGTCTGTTTGAGAAGAGATTGCAGAAGCAGGAAGGCCAGGTAGGGGCTCACTGTGGGGTCCAGGCCAGGGCTGATGGACCTTAGCAATGAACAGGTAAGAAATGGGCTCTCGGGAAGGACTTGGAGGGAGAACTGAGGTTCTGAAGTCTCAGGAATGGGTTGGTACCTTCTGAAGTCAGGAACCTGGTGGGGAGGGGACGGCAGGAGTTGATGCAGATATGCAGCTATGTTGATGGTATGTCCTTCATCAAGAGGCCACATGTAGCTAGAGGTCCTAAATATCTCTCTAGTTTATAGCATACTGATGTTTGGAGAGGGATCCAGCTGTGGACCCCAGGGCTCCTAGGTCTAGAGATTGGCAGGGAGAGCTGAAGGAGGAGTCAGCAGCCAGAGAGGAGGCAGAGGTGGGTGTGGAAGGAGGAAGTCCTCAAGGAGAAGTGTTCTGCAATGACCAGAGAGGGTGCTCTGTATTGATCTCCACAGAACATAGTAGCTGTGTCCTTGCAGTCGACAGCTCTGTTGTGACAGTGGAAAGCAGGAGGGAGGGTGGGAGAGAAGGCATTGGAGTCTGTATGTGCTATTTAACACTTAGTATTGGGGTTTGGCCCCCCTGGGAGCCAGGGGGCAGAAGAAGAATGCCGCCTATGGGGTGGGACAGAGGTGTCCCGTGTCCATGTTAGTTGACAGTGAGGAGTTGGAGGTAACTGAGTGTTGCAGAGTGGCTACTGCTTGACTGCTTGGGCAGGGGCGCTGGCCAGGGATGTCTTCTTATCCAGCTCATATCTGACTTGGCCAGATGTGGGGCAGGCATGTTCAGGGATGCTCTGTCACCGCAGTTGGAATTCAGTGTGTGGGAGGCACAGCATTGGGTCTATGCAAGGGTCCCAGGGATTGTGCATGGCAGAGGCTGAATAAGAGGCTGTGCATGTTCAAAGCCAAGGCTCCTTGGGGCTTAGGAGCTTGGCTCTGTCAGGGGTGTCTCTAGCCTCTTGTCCCCTGGCAGGACTGATGCCCCTCTCTCTGTCTCCTTCCCTGTCTCGGCAGAAATGCAGCTGGCAAAGATGGCAAGGAGCGCCTGGGCGGCTCAGTACTTGAGCAGATCCCCTTCCTGCAGAACTGTGAGGATGAAGACAGTGATGAAGATGATGAGCTAGACAGTGTTCAACACAAGAAGCAGCGTGTGAGGGTGAGTCCTCCACTGCTGCCCCAGCCTCTGCCCTGGGCCTTCCCTGGCCCCCGGAATGCCTGAAAAGGGTGTGAAGCACAGGCTCTCAGTAAAGATTTGTAAACGGAGTAAATGTGCCAGTATGAACTTGGGGGAAGGGGGGTTTCAATCTGCTGTTTGAACCCTTGCCTGTGGATACTAACCTTG
The DNA here is from genome assembly GCA_004025045.1 of Sigmodon hispidus. Classification (NCBI taxonomy): domain Eukaryota; kingdom Metazoa; phylum Chordata; class Mammalia; order Rodentia; family Cricetidae; genus Sigmodon; species Sigmodon hispidus. Next base: position 47,987 of record PVIH01012201.1, read on the forward strand.
AGGTAGCATCCTGACCTTATCGGCATGCCCTCACATCTGGTTCCCAGCACCCAGTATGGTTCTGCTTCCATAGTCCTGTACTGTTTCCAGGATGTGACCTTAGTCATCCATTAAGCATCTGCTGAGCCCTTGACAGCCCAGCTCCACAGATGGAGCAGTAGTAGCTTTGTAGATGGCACCTGCAGGATATGCTGAGATGGGGGCATAGACACCAGCTGTGGGAAAGGCCTCAGCTTTCCCTGAACCCCACTTTTCCCAGATGTGTCTTCTGTGGCTCTTTTCCACTCAGTTCAGGCTTCTGTAAATTGCCTTGGGTCTCCTGGGGCCACAGGGGATGTGTTTTGTCAGCTTCCAGAGTTCCTGGGTTCCCTTCTCTAGACTGTGACAACCCTTGAGATGGTGGTAGGAGGGGCTTAGCTTCCACTCTGTCCCTAGGCATGGCTTAGCACAGGGTCTTATCCAGGTGGAGTTCTGAAGGGAGAAAAATAAGAGACCTGGAACCCTACAGGAGGCAAAACACCAAAGGCACTCTAACTTGGCTTCGTGGTTCAGATGCTGAGTCTTCTATTCCTCCCCACCCCTCTTGGGATTGTCTTGTGTGTGTGTGTATGGGGGGGAGGAATATGTATGCAGGTGCTACTTTATATGAAGGTCTGCTTTCTTAAGAGCTATCTACCTTGTGGTTTCTTGGGTTTGTTTGTTTTCATTTTTGGTGTTTTATTTATTATTTATGTATTAGTGAGAGTTTTCTAGAGGAACAGAACTGATAGAATAATTCTATAGCCAGCTAGAGAGAGAGAGAGAGAGAGAGAGAGAGAATTAGAATGGCTTACAGGCTGTGGTCCAGCTTGTCCAACAATGACTATCTACCAATGGAAGGTTCAAGAATCCAGTAGAAGCAGGCAGTGGTGGCCTACACCTTTTAAGTTCAGCTCTTGGGAGGCAGAAGCAGGCCTTGAGGATCTCCATGAGTTAGAGGCTAGCATGGTTTTCATGAGCAAGTTCCAGGACAGCCATGGTAGTTACACTGAGATACAAACAAGAATCCACTAGTTTAGTTTCTCTGTCCACTAGGCTGGATGTCTTCAGTATATGCCAGATTCCTGAAGAAGTGGGTTCTAATGCCAGTGAAGGACTTTCTTGTGAGGCAGATAGCAAGCTGCTTCTTCCATGTCCTTGTTTGTTATAGGCACCAGCAGGTGTGGCCTAGATTTAAAAGTGGATCTTCCTACCTCAAAAGATTTGGATTCAAAGTGGATCTTCCCACTTAAGAAAATCCCTCACAGGTGTGCCCAGCTACTTGGGTTTTAGTTGATTCCAGATGTAGTCAGCTGACAACCAAGAATAGCAATCAGTTTGGATTTTGTTTTTTTGACACAGAGTTTCTCTATGTGGACCTGGCTATCCTGGAGTTTGATATGTAGACCAGGATGGCCTGGAGCTTAGAGGTGTCCTCCTGCCTCTACCTCCTGAGTACTTTGAGTGCTGTGATTAAGGGCTTGCACAACTATGTCTGGCTTACCTTGTGTTACTGAGACAGGTCTCTCACTGGGCCTGGACTTGCTGATAAGCCTCCAGGCTGGCTCACTAGCAGCCTCAGAAATGAATGCTGTCTCCCTCTCCCCAGCACTGCATTGCACCTATCCATTCACCTGGGTGCTGGGGATTTTACTGAGGGCCTGATGCTTGTTTGGCAAGCAACCAACTAAGCCATCTCCCAGCTTCTCAGGACTTTTCTGAGTCTGAATGATGCTTTCTCTGGGAACCAACCCTCGTATGTATCTTTTGGCTCCTCACAATGGAAATGATTTTTCATTTTATTTTGCTTTTATGTTCTGTGGTGCTGATGCTCAAACTCAGGGCTTTACATATGCCAGGCAAGCAAGCTTATCCCCAAGATTAATCCCACCCAGCCCATTTGTTTGCTTTTGAGGCAGAGTTTCACACTGTAGTTGAGGCTAGCCCAGAGCCCTTGGCCATTCTGCCTCAGCCTCCTGAGTGCTAGTTCAGGCATGAGCTGTCACACTCGTCTTCCCCTGCCTGTCATGTGCCGAGAGAGGCCTGTCACCTATGCACTGTGGGCTCACTTGTGTAGATGCCTGAGAGTTGTTATTTCTTAGGTTCAGATCCTCTGGATGACCACCTTGGAGAGTGAGAGTCAGCTCTCTTCTGGGGTGCCACCGTCTGTTGGTGCTGCCCATTTTGGGGCTCAGTTTGAACTTGGGTACCTGAGGCAATTGGCTTCTTTCTGTCTAGCTTGTTCCCACACATACAGGTTGGGAAGAAGAGCAGTAATTTGGATCACCATTCACAGGGCTGTGGGCGCCACGATTCACTAGTTCTTGCCCAGGCACACAAGCTGAGTGACAGCTGTGTGTTACCACTGTTAGTTTTATGCCCAGAGTGGACATAGAGAGTTCTGTTCATCGTCCCTGCAATTGTGTGTCCCTCTATACCCCCTGGGCTTGTATTGTGTGACTTCCTGAGAGCCGTGTGCTAGGGAGAGGTTCAGTAAAGCTGTGAGGAGAGATGAGAATGCCCGCTGCAGTCTCCAGAGAGGGGCTTTGGGACGTGAGCTGATGGCTTGCCTTTTCCAGAGAACCAGCTGGGTTTGCTCTCTGGACTGTCCCTCCTTCCCCACTGACTTCTTTCCCCACCGTAGCTCCCATCCAAGGCCCTAGTGCCTGAAATGGAGGATGAGGATGAGGAAGACGACTCAGAAGATGCCATCAATGAGTTTGATTTCCTGGGCTCAGGAGAAGATGGGGAAGGGTCTCCAGATCCTCGACGCTGTGCTGCAGAGGGGAACCCCCATGAGCTGGGTGAGTTGGGGACTGACAGGCCTGGCTAAGACAGGATCTGACCCTGCATGCTTCAGCTGCTTCCTGTCGGGGTTCTGCCCAGGCGGATATACTTCCTGAGGTGGGTCAAGGATAGCTCAAGCCCCAAGCTAGTTCCAGGCCCTTACCCTTCCCTGGAAAGTCCCTGCAAGCTGTATTTAAGTGACCCTGCCAGAAGTCAAGCTCCGGTCCTCACAGCAAGTGTCCAATGCCTGTCCAACTCAAGCAGGGACAGGATGAAAACGGATGGTGGAGAAGGGGGATGGGGCTTCCTGTCTTGTGACTCTTGGCAAGAAGGGCCTTGGGGTCCTCTGGGCCTAGGGTAGAGCTGGGATATGCCTGCCACTTCTCCCTGGGTCCTTGCCAGTCTGTTTCCTCAGCCTATGTCTTTCTGGGCTCAGTGCTTTACAGCTTCCACTATTGCAGGAAGGCCAGCAGCAGTGGGGTGGACTTCCCTGAAAGACTGGCTAGAGCTAGTGAATGATTCTTGCTCATGCCTTTTCCATGCAGAAAGCCGTCGGGTCAAACTCCAGGGAATTCTTGCTGACCTCCGGGATGTGGATGGGTTACCCCCCAAAGTGACTGTCCCACCTCCTGGCACACCCCAGCCCCGGCCTCATGAAGGTAATCTCCAACCCCATCCCCCAGTACCTTGGGGTCTGTGACAGAGGGGGGCTGCAGAGCTAAGCCGGGATTTCTGTGTCCTCAGAGGTAAGGCCCAGTCTCCAGTCTGCAGCCTCCCTGTCCCAAAAGGTTGTCTGTCTGTCTGTCTCCCTCTCTTTTTGTCTGTCTGTCTGTCTGTCTGTCTGTCCCTGTCTTCCTTTCCAGCTGCAATTCTTGATCCTCTCTTCCTGCCTCTCTTCCTTGCTCCCCCCACCCTTTCTGCCTCTCTCTGCCTCTCTCTCTCTCTCCCTGGCCCTGTCTGCCCCACCTGCCCCTCCCCCTACCAGGTTCCTTTGGCTTCTCCTCAGACGTCTTCATCATGGACACTATCGGGGGCGGGGAGGTGAGCCTTGGGGACTTGGCAGATCTCACCGTCACCAATGACAACGACCTCAGCTGTGATGTAAGTTCTTGGGGTGCCCCATCAGTTCTTAGCTCAGCTCCTACCATGTTGAAGGTCTGGGTTCTGTCCCTGTTATGGGAGGACTGTGAGAGGTCATTCCATAGCCCCAGTAAGAGGCTTCAACACGCCATGTTTTACAGAGAGGTGTCTGGCAAACACTCCACTGAGGTGTGAACTCTGAAAGGCACACGAGTTTCTTTTTGTACCATGCCTTCTTTGGGGGTATAGGGAGAGGGTTACCAGCCATGCTTCCCCACTCAGGATCTCTGTTGTGAGTGGAATGGGCTGGAATGAAAGGGTCTCATGACTGCCTTTCTGTGCTGTGCTCCTTGGGTAGGTCACTGGGACCTTCTGAGGTGGATTTGGATGCATTTTTCCAGAGCAGAAGAAGATCAGGTTACTGAGCCCAGTGAGGTTGGAAGCTAATATAGAATGTAGAAGGCCAGGCAGGGGGTACTACAGGTTCTTCAACCTGTCCCACGGGTGCTTCCGGGAGTAGGGAACCCACTTGAGCACAAATTCTCCAGTTCCTAAGAGTCGTGGCAGAAATGCCAGCCGAGCCCAGTTGAAGGGGGTCTAAAGGTGCTGAGGCTTCCCTGACAGCTCTTGGTGTCTCCCAGACCTGGCCATCTCCTTGCAGTGAGCAGCTCACCTGGTAGGATACATGCATGCTTTCAGGTCATCTTTCCCAAGGCCTGATGGCTCTGCTTCCCAGACTCTCCTGCCAAGAAACTGTCTCAAAGTCTACAGTCAAGGCTTGTTCCCTAGGGCTTTGTAGTTTGGGGACCTATCTGAAGTTACTCTGACCATCCCCCAGTCCCAGCCTCCTTAGAGAAGCCAAGACCAGCTGTCCTCCCACTTCTCTGTAGCCTTGTGTGGCTTCCCGTTTCCCTGGGGCCTTTGCTTAGGATGAAACTAATTGTAGGTTTCTGAATGGGACCCTCTGTTCTGCCTGCCATTGACCTTTCTGGCTTCCTTGCTTGTGGCACCCTTCTGAATGTTGTGTATCCCGGCCTTGCTGCCTCCTGCAGCAGGGCCTGTACACATGCAGCTTCTTTCTTCGGTCCCTTTCCCTTATCTGGTGCTAGTTAAGCCCTTCTTATTTGTCATTGCCTCACAAGAGCCTCTTGGTCCCTGCAGAGGAGGCTAGGCTGCCTTGGTGTCCCCTCATGCTCGCTCAGAGTTCCTGGTTTTGTTTCCCTGAGGGGTCTCCGAACTGTGAGGCCCCGAGGTTAGGCTTCCCTGGGCCCTTCAGAGCCTCCCATACTGCTGAAACCTGCTGAGGATGGGAAGCTCTTCTGGGCCTGCAGAAAGGAGGCTAGGCTGGGGCTACTCAGTTCCGGTCTGAGCAGGGTGGTTTCAGTGTCTGTATGAGTGCTGGGATATACAAAAGGACACTGAGGCAGCTCCCCATCCCCAGCTGTCTGACAGCAAAGACGCCTTCAAGAAGACATGGAACCCCAAGTTTACCCTCCGCTCACACTACGATGGCATCCGCTCACTGGCCTTTCACCACAGCCAGTCAGCACTGCTCACTGCCTCTGAGGATGGCACACTTAAACTGTGGAACCTACAGAAGGCAGTTACAGCCAAGAAGTAAGGATGCTACCCTGAGGGGGCAAGGGCCTTAGGACCTGGGGGTCTCAATGATGGAGTTCCTTTTCCCCACAGAAACGCTGCACTGGACGTGGAGCCGATTCATGCTTTCCGAGCTCACAGGTAGGGAGGTGTCTGAGCCTGTCCTAAGCCCTGCATTCCAGCAGCATGGGGGCCTGGGATAGCAGTCTCCATCCTCTGCCCTCTGTACCGCAGCAGACCCCTTACTCAGGGGCCGTGTTGATTCCCAGTGTGCTCACTAAGTCCCTTCTGAGCAGTAAAAGAAGAGCGAAGGACACAGGCAGCTTTCCAAGGTGATGCAGCCAGAGCACACAGGCCAAAAATACCCAGGCAAGGAGACTGATGCGATGGCTCAGTGGACAAAGCACCTGCCACTAAGCTTAACAACCTAAGTTTGATTCCTAGAGTCTATGTGGTAGGAAGAGAGAGCCAACTCCAGGAAGTTTTGTGATATGTGACAATAACTACTTAAAAACTTAGCTAGGAAAGCTAGGCATGGTGGTGCACACCTTTAATCCTAGCAGTTGAGAGGCAGAGGCAGGTGAATCTCTGAGTTCAAGGCCAGCCTGGTCTACAGAGCAAGTTCCAAAAACAGCTAAGGCTACAGAGAGATACACTGTCTCGATAAAACAAGCAAGCAAAATAGTTAGGAGAAATCTTCAAGCTCCTATGAGCAAGGAAGGCCTGAGTGTTGTATTAAGTTTCTGGCCTGGACTTTCTGATCTAGACCAGAGGTTCGGTCCCACTCTCAACCCTGCTTAGCCTCAAATAATCACATAGGCGCCTGTATTATTTTTATGCTGATTGACCTAGGGCCCAGGCATACAGCTTGCTAGCTCCTTCATCTAAACTCAACCCATCTTGTTCAGCCGTGCGTCTTGGTACCTTTTCTCAGAGCAGCATTTCAGCTTCTTTCCTCTGTATCTCCTGGCATCTGCGTTGTCTCTCTGGTGGCTCTGTGGCATCTGTGTGGCATGTCTGCTCTGCTCTGAGCTTTTCCCCGTCTGGTAGCTCCACCCACACTTCCTGTCTGCCTTCAGCCATCCATCTTTCTATTAACCCTGTAGGCGGGACAGTTATTTAAAATGTAACACCTAATCCTACTACACCTGAGCCTTAGCTGCTTTCCTTCCCCTACCCTTGACCTGTAGGGGCCCTGTGTTGGCGGTCACCATGGGCAGCAACAGCGAGTACTGTTACAGTGGCGGGGCTGATGCCCGCATCCATAGCTGGAAGATTCCTGACCTCAACATGGACCCATATGATGGCTACGGTGAGGACAGACCCTGCCTACTCGCACCTCACATTACAGCCTGGAAATTAACTCTGTAGGGCTCCCAGTCTGATTTAGCATAGCGAGCGGGGCAGAGGGAGGGAGGGAGGAAGGGAGGGAGGGGGGAGAGGGTTGGCCTGCATCTGAGAATCAGCATGAGCTCTGGGGAAGCAGGAGCAAGAGAGCCTAAGTCAAGGCCACAGTGGACTTGGGCAGCTTGGAGGATCTGTTCTTGGGGACCAGTCAAGGTCTTATCGTCAGTCAGTGGAGGGGTTTATAAGAAGCAGAGGAAATGAGCTGAGAGGTATCAGTGGAACCATATGGCAGGGAGTTTAGGCTTTGTCTTTTAGCTCTTTAAGAGTTAAGTGGAGGAGCCTGGTGGTGGTGGTGGTGGTGGTGGTGGTGCACACCTTTAATCCCAGCACTCAGGAGGCAGAGGGAGGGGGATCTCTGTGAATTTCAGGACATCCAGGACTGTTATACAGAGAAACTCTATCTCAAAGTCAGTCAACCAAACAAAAATATTTTTCACTAGAAGTGGACCCCAAGTCCCATCCTGATTCCTAGTGAGAAGGGGAAAGTTGGTCTCTCTGAGCACTGTCACCATGTGTCCATCATACCCCATGGCAACACAAAATAGAGTCCATGGTGTTGGGGATGATTTTTTTTTTTATTTTATTTTTGAAAGTTTTTGTTTTTTATCCTCTGTCTTTAGTTTGTCTGATTTTTGTTTTATTTATTTGAGAGAGAAAGAGCATGAAGTTGGATGGGTGAGGGGTGGGAGAATCTGGGAAGAGTTGGGAAGGAAAAAATATAATCACAATGTATTTTATGAAAACATTCTTTAAGTACATTTTTTAAAAATGTCTTATAGGCTGAGTGTGGTCATGTACATCTCTAATTCCAGTATCAGGAGGCAGAGGCAGGCCAAGAGTTTGAGGCCAGCTGGGGCTACACAGTAAGATCCTTCCAAAAGAAAGAAGAAAGAAAGAAAGAAGAATGTCTTAATAAACTCCAGCTCAGTGGTTAAGAGCACTGGCTATTTCTCCAGAGGCCCTAGGTTCAATTTCCAGCACCCATGTGGCAGTTCACATCTGTCTGTAACTTCAGTTCCAGAGGATCTGACACCCTCACACAGAAGACATACATGCAGGCAAAACACCAGTGCACATAAGAATAAATAAATCATTTTTTAAAAGGAAAGAATGAACAAACAAACTTGAGGTCTGCTTAATTAAAAATGTTGTGTTTGGTTTGTTTTTTTGAGACATGGTTTCTCTGTAGACCGGGCTGGCCTCGAACTCATGGAGACCTCCTGCCTCTGCCTCTCCAGTGCTGGTTTACTCTTGATTGTGGCCTTGTGCTAAATTTGTTGTGGCAGAGTATCGAGCCATATTTACTGTCGAGGTAATCAGGGGTCAGTTATTGGGGAGAAGCTGAAAGATGAGAGAGGCAGAAGAACAGGCCACTTTTCACCTCGCCATCTCCTCAACTGAAAAAGGAAGATCCTGTCTCCATGAATCCTCAGACTCAATAGGGAAACAAGCAAGCACAGGCCAAAATGGAAGGGGTGGGACTGCTGCCTCCTCCACCTTATAGCCCTTTCTTTGCCCAGCCATATCACTTATTTTCTCAACCTTCTTAGTGCTGGGATTGAAGGCCTGTGTGCTTCCCAAGAGGCATGGGATCCCAAGTGCTGGGATTAAAGGCATGTGCCACCACTGCTGGACCTCTCTGGCTAACTTTGTGGCTGGCTCTGTCCTCCTCTGATCTTCAGGCAATCTTTATTTGATACACAATATGTCTCCTCAGTAAGTGGACCCAGAATTGTGTGGAGTCCAACAACTAGAGGGGCCACGGAAGGCTTTTCCCAAGCAGCAGAGACTGTGAGAAAGTAGCAAGAGAAGACGTTCCAGGAGCTAAAGGGGAGCTGGCCCTAGTCAGCAGAGATAGCAATGCTAGCGTCTGCCCAGAGCAGCTCATGGGCAGTGGGCAGCCTCCGGGCCATCTGGTGGGGCTGCCATCACTAACAGCCTATTTCTCCTGGCTTGCCCAGACCCAAGCGTGCTAAGCCACGTCCTGGAAGGCCATGGGGATGCCGTGTGGGGTCTGGCTTTCAGTTCCACCTCCCAGCGCCTAGCATCCTGCTCTGCCGATGGCACCGTCCGCATCTGGGACCCCAGCTGCAGTACTCCAAGCTGCCTCTGTACCTTCCCCACGTCTGGAGAACACGGGATCCCCACCTCAGTGGCCTTCACCAGCACCGAGCCTGCCCATGTGGTGGCCTCCTTTCGTTCTGGTGACACCGTTCTTTATGACTTGGAAGCTGGCACCGCCCTCCTCACATTGGAGTCCCGAGGGAGCAGTGGTGAGGACCCTTGGCCAGGCAGGCCAATGGGGCTGGGATTTGAATGCCCATAGGACCCCAGTTCCTCCTTAGCTCTGGGACCCAGTCATCAGTGAGATCAGAATGTAACCCATGTGCCCTCTGGGGCCACAAGCAGGAAGGAAACAGGGCTCAGTGGTGGCCAGCCAGCTTGACACAGCGGGCTGGCTAGCATGGCCCCAATTGCAGAAGTGGCCCGCCCTCCTCCCTCGGTCCCCGTCTTCCTCCCTCGGTCTCCGTCCTCCTGTTTTCCTCCTCAGCCCTCCCCTCTTCCTACTTACCTTCCAGGCCCAACCCAGATTAACCAGGTGGTGAGTCACCCAAACCAGCCCCTCACCATCACTGCGCATGACGATAGGGGCATCCGGTTCCTGGATAATCGGACAGGTGAGGCCCAGCCCTCCTTGTTTCTTGACTGTTTCTGGGAGTCCCGGGAGGAGGGGGGAGCACATTCAGACTGCAAATCCTAATGTCTGCCCTATAGGCTCTCAGTCCCGACTCCCCTGCCTCACCTCCCCAGGGAAGGCCACTGCCAGCCACTCTGTCCTTCCCTCCAGGTAAATCGGTGCACTCCATGGTTGCCCACCTGGACGCAGTCACTTGCCTAGCTGTGGACCCCAATGGCGTGTTCCTGATGTCAGGAAGTAAGTTGGGCCCCTCTTCCGCCCCTTCCTCAGGAGGGTTGGAGGCAAAGAGAAGGGACTGCAGCCCTGGCAGACAGTGCTACTCAGCTACTCATGGAGTGTCCTAGGAGCCCTGCCTAGGGCCTTGTCCTTGTGTTGCAAATGTGTGGTGAGGAGCCCAGATCCCCGCAGTCTTTGAGTACTTGGTTTCTCTGCTCTCAGCACAGGCGCAGCAGCTGTCTACTCTAGTGTGGGTAGACAGGCCCTCAGACAGACCTGTGTTAGCTGCAGTGTGTGCACATGCGCTTGCAGACATGCATGCAGTGGTGGAGCTGGCTCTGCCTGACACTGCCATGTGCCTCCTGCTCCCTGCCCCGTGGTATCAGACCGTCCTCATACAGACAAGCTTAAGGTCTGAGGCATGCACTGTTTTCTGGGCCGACGTGAGGAGCAGAGCCTCAGGCTAGTCATGCCCTCTTACCGCCAGCAAAGGCCCTATCGCATGCCAGGCTGCTGCCTTCACTTTCACCCTCCGTTTCCTGTACTCACCAGCCCTCCTTGGCCAGCCCTCTACCTGGAAGCCTTCTCCTCCTTAAGCGATGTCTTTTCCCTATCCCCTGGAGCCAGTGTCTGCTGTTGTCTTTCTTCCGTGCTCTGCTGGGGCTAGAACCCAGGACTATGGGCTGGCCAGGCCAGTGTCCAGCCTCTGAACCCCACCCCGCCACTCTTTGCTGTCCTTTCTCAGTCTCCTACAGGCCGAGAGCTGCCTGTTTGTGCCTCATTCTTCCCAGGGTCCTTACATACACTTGCTGGTCAGCAGAATGGAGACAGAAGGGCTGCCCTTAGGGCAGGGTCATGGGAGGAAGAAAACTGAGCTGAGCTGCCTCTGCCCAAAGGCCTTTGTAAGAGGCTAGGTGAAGGGTTCAAACCCCGGGTCTGTGCTGACGCTTGATAACAATGTCCTCTGCTCTACACCTGTGCAGGCCATGACTGTTCTCTGCGCTTATGGAGCCTAGACAACAAGACATGTGTGCAGGAGATCACGGCCCACCGCAAGAAGCATGAGGAGGCCATCCATGCAGTGGCCTGCCATCCCAGCAAGGCACTTATCGCCAGTGCTGGTGCTGACGCCCTAGCCAAGGTCTTCGTATGATCCCACCTGGCCTCGCCCTGGCTGCACAGTGGCAGGGAACGGGGCCAGGCCAGTGGGGCTGAGGTAAGGAAGGGCCAGTGTTGTAGGTAGGAATGCAGAAACCAGTGCCCTTGCCCCAGAAGATAGCCCTCCTCCATGGCCCACTGCCTGTCAATTTGAGTTGTGCCAAACCCCACAGTCGTGCGAGAATGAGACTTCTCTGGGAGGAAGGGGAAGGAAGGACTGGGTTAGAGTGGGCTCCGTGCTAACCAACTGCCTTCCCTCTGTCTCTGCAGGCAGCCCCCAGCCTCCCTGGAGAGGCCCAGAGTCTCTGCCTCTTCATCTTCCTGGAGCCTGGTGGTGCTAATGCCCCTTTCCCCAGGAATTGCCCTCGAGGATGGCCTCTGGGCTTTGTGCTCAGGCCCCAGCCCTAACTCCTGACAGAGCTGTGGTCCTGAGTTTGGCACAGCCAGGGTGTCCTTGGGAATCTGGTTTTTTTTTTCCAAGAAGATAGAAGGTGCCAGGCTCCACCCTAGAGAGCCACCCTTCCCTCACCCATCGGACGGACGAAGGGCTGAGCTGAGCGGGGTCTCCTGGGGCCCTCTTGTGTGGGCCCCAGGCTGTCTGTCCTCTTGGACCTGACTTTCTTCCTCCTGCTTCCCAACACTAACCAAGCCTCTGGGGCCGGGCCTTCCTGGGGAGGGCCTCCACTCCTCCGGGGCACTCTCCCAGCCACGGGCCCTCCTTGAGATGTAGAGGGTGGAGTGGGCCCCAGACCCCTAACTCCATGTCTATCTGTATAAATGAATGGGATTTTAATGGCTCCCACCCCACGTTATCACTGTGTGATAGTCTGTCAGTCTCCTCCCAGCTCCATACTTTTGCCTCTATTTATTTCACTCTTTATTTGGGTTCCACCTTGTGCCCTTGGTTCCCCCTTTGGGTTCCTGTTTATAAGCCACATCCCTTTTGCCCCCAACTTGTATGTGAAAAACTGTCTCAATAAATCCTTTGGAGTAAGATAAGTTCCCAGGCCATCTGTCAAGGGGATAGGGGGCTTTGCCTTGGCTGAATGGAGTCTGGGAAGAGGGATCCATGGTGGATTGGGGTTCTGTGATGGAATGGGGTAGGGGTGCAGCTGGGCAAGCCAGTGGAAGATGGACGGACTCCCTGTGAGCTCCTCCATTCTGTCACTAACCGTGTTCCTGGGGGCAGTAAACTGGTGAACAGATGCTTCCTTGTGTCAATAAACAATTTAGTTGAAGACCCCATGTCTGCTTTAGAAAGAACTAAAGCCCCTTTCCTGTCCATTCCCACTCCTGGGCTGCCAGAGGACAGGGGATTGGTAGGGCAGTGACCGAGGCAGGGTCTGTGGGGGACACAGGCACCCAGCCATAGCAGTGCAGCCCTCCCCTCCCCGTGTTTAATGTTAGCTCTTGGGCTTAGGCCTCACTGCCTCAGAAAGTGGGGTGGGAAGAGGGTGAGGTCTGCTCCAGGGCTCTGAGGCCCACAACCATTCTGGCCCACTATTATAGTGGGTCAAGGGGTGAAAAGGGCCCGTGATGATGCCCATCCTGGAGAAGGTGCCGATGGGCATGTGGAGTTTTAGGTGACACTCAAGCAGCCAGGCTGTGAGCTAGCTCCACGTGGACTTGCCTCCCCCCACCCCTCTGGGCTCTCTGCAGCTTCCTCAGGTGGTAGTTTGGGTTTTCACTCCAGCCTCAGACTTCCTTCCCCAGCCCCTGCCCCTGTCCCCCGGATGTGGTGACAGACAGCCAACACTGTACCGACCTCAGCTGCCACCCGCACTGAACCAGTAAGGGGGGCTCTTGTGGACAAGTTGCTGCTCCCTAAAGCTCCAGCATCCTGGATGTGAAAACTAACTTGGTAGCCTCTGCCTGATTGTTAGGGCAGAAGTCAAATTGCTCCTGATGGAGTTGGGGTTGATTACACAGGCCTGGCTGATGGGCTCTCAGTGGATGTTAGCCTTTAGATTTCCTACTATTGCAGTATTTATTTCGGAGAAGGGTGGAGGGCAGAGGACAACCCAGAGGAGCTGGTTCTCCTTTGACTGTATGAATCTCCAGGACTGAACTCGGGTCAATGAGCTTGGCACCATGTGCCTTTACCCACTGAGCCATCTCACTAGCCGGATGCTGTGTATTCACTTAATACACCAACCCAGAAGCCCTTGAATAACTTCGGTGCCTACCTTTTCTCAGCAAAATTTAAGCGCAGCCACATCAGCTTGACTTGAGTTATGTTGCAGGCTTCTGTATTCCATCTCTGCAATACAGCCTCATGACAGTTTCTACTAAGGCTCACAGTGGGGAAGCCCCTACCCCAAGCCACACACCGGCCTACATGGGAGGTCTGTGAAGTGCTGTTGTCCTTTGGCATGCCCCCTTGGTTGGGGGTTCGGGCACTGTATCCCTCTCTACTCACTGGAGACAGTCCCGTGCATCCTGAGGCCTCACCTGTGTACTACGTGTGTCGCTGAGCTGGGGACGTGGGGTGGGAAAGGACCAAGAGCCGATTTCCGACCTTTTCCCTGGGGTGGGCGCCGGATGCGAGCCAGCCTGATAGCTCCCTCTTTGAGCAGCCAAGCTCCCGCCCCTCCCGCGCAGCACGGTGGACTGCAGCGAAAACTCAACTTTCCCGACTGGAGCGTGTGGAGGAAGCGCCGAGCCTTCCGCCCTCTTCCCACCCCAGCCTCCAGATCACCCCCAGCCCCCCAACTCCCTGCTGCGGGGTCCCGCCTTCCCCTTCCGCCCCAGGCCCCTCGATAAAAAGCTCCGCCCTGTGACGCCACGGAGCTCAGTGCCGATTGGCCGACTGCGCCATCGTTCCGGAGACTTCCTTCTGGGCCGCTGCAGCCGACTTAAACTTTGAAGGGGGAAAAAAAGAGCCACGGCGCTGTGCGACCCTCCCTTGCCCCCCACCCACCCCGCCTCCGGTAACGCTCCCTTCCCCGCCGCCCCGACCCAACTTTTCTCCAACTTTCGCGATCTGTGAAAGTGTTTTCTTCCAGCCCTGGCCCTGGGGATCCCTCTCCATCCCTGAGCCAGTCGGGTCCCTAGGATCCACTAGGTAGGTCCCTGATCAAAGACTCCTCCTGCTTTCTGCCCACATGGAAGAGCATCCTTAGGCTCGCTCCGAATTTGAGCCCGCCGTCAAACCTCACTGGATCCTGGGGTCCCCCTGCTCCTGCTCTCAGCCTTCTTTGAGGGGCCTTGGATCGTGGAGGTCTTTTGATTCCAGGGACCCTGCCCTACCTACCCGATTTTCTTTTCTGATTTCTTGCAATCTTCTATTCTCTGGGTACCCTCCTACAAACCACTGCTTTTCTTTCTGATCGGTGCCCCCTTGACTCCCGGCGTTTGACCCACTAGATTCCTTTTCTCTCATTGCCTAGGATCCCGCCATCCTCCAGTCCCTCATCTTGACAGATTTCTCTCTCAAATGCCTACGTTCTTACTACCACCCCTCGAGAGCGCTCGGATCTAGATCTCAGGTTCCTCGGCAAGCTCCGGGCTGCAGGTCTGGGTCTGGCCCCCATGGCCGCCGCCCCCTGCCATCCCGCCGGAGTCCCGGGCTCTCCGGGGCCCGGGTCTCCTCTGCCCTCCGGCGGTTCCTTGGAGCTCCAGTCGCCATCACCTCTGCTGCCTCAGATCCCGACCCCGAGCTCAGGGGTCTCCTTCCACATCCAAATCGGATTGACCCGAGAGTTCGTGCTTTTGCCGGCCGCCTCCGAGTTGGCTCATGTAAAACAACTAGCCTGCTCTATCGTGGACCAAAAGGTGAGGGCATAGGGGCTTTGCTCGTAAAGGGGATGGTCTGGGGCTTGTTGGGAGGGGAGAAAGGGCCCTAGGTAACTGAGCCGACCAGGGGCACCAGTCGCCAGTTGTGTCCTCACTTCACCACCGGTTTGAGAGAGGCCCGGATAGGGGTGGGGTGCCCCAGAGGCCTCCCCAAATTGCGTGTCGCTGCTTGTTGTTGTTTTCTGCAGCGGGCAAGAAGGAAGGGAGGGGCCTGCCAGGTGTGGAATGGGGAGGAAGGGGCAAGGGAGACTGCGGATCAGGGGGACCTCTTTTTATGGTCCCACCCTGAGCCTCTGTTCTTTGGAAACAGTAGAAACTGAAGCCATACTGGCCATGGTGATCGGGTGACATGTGTGGGTGTGGGTGTGTGGACGAGCTGCCAGGGGCAAGCAAGGTCTCAGGATGCAATCTCTACCCTTTCTCAGGCCTAAGACGGCTGTGAAGGAGCAAGGCACACCTTGTGTATCCCCTCCGCACCGTCAAAAGTACTGCGGATTGTCTACTCTCCTAATCGGTTTAGTTTTAGATATCAGTTCTCCTGAATGCCATGGCAAGAGGGAACCAAGTAGGACTAGATGCCCAGATCCTGCATGTTAAAACTTACAACCGGGCCAGGTGGTAGTTATGCACACCCAGCAGCTGCAGGGCAGATACAGGTGGATCTCTGTGAGTTCAAGAACAGCTTGGTCTATACAGAGTGCCAGAACAGCCAGGGCTACACAGAGAAACCCTGTTTCAAAAAACAAACAAAAGTTATGACCAGGCTGGTAGAGTACTTGTCTAGCAAGCAAAAGCCCTGGATTACACACAGACACAGACACACACACACACACACACACACACATACACACATACACAGACACACACAGAGAGACACACAGACACAGACACACACAGACACACACCATCCTGGGGGAAGATGCTTACGTGTAGTTCAAGTGCCTGATTGTGGAAATGTGAGAACTTCTAAGTCCTGAGTAGTTAGCTATTGAAATCTTTTCATACTAAGACATTCAAATATTAGAATCTTAAGTTTATCATGTTGCTACATCATAAAAATCTTAGATGACACTGATAATGACAGCTACAGTTAGAACCCAGAATATATAATTCTATAATGACAGCACATTGGAATCCAAAACCATCCGGATTTAGACTCTTCTCAGGCTCCTGGAAATGTATCCTTGGGGCTTCGGGGAAGCGGGAGGAACAAGATCACCCCCTATTCTTTCCAGTTGGTGAAAATAGTTTACAAAAAGACTTCTCAGGCTTGGCACTTTTGTAATCCCAGCACTGGGAAGGCAGAGGCAGGAGAATCGGGAGCTTTAAGTCAGGCTGGGACATCTCTAGACGCTGTCTCAGGGGGGTAAAAAAAAACTAGATCTAAGGGACTAGACAGTACTGGTTTGGGGGCCGGGCGCTGTGTGCAGCCCCCAAGCCTAAATCAGCCTGCCTTATGGAAAACTGGGCTAGGGCTCCTATACATTGTCCCTGGAATAAAATTCTTGGTGCAAGAGTTTAGATCCCCAGCTTTCCACCTCAGGCCCAGCCTAGATTGTTTTCTGCTTTTCCTGGGGTACAGGTGCTGTTTAGGGCCCCTTCCTGCCTGCCTTCCTTCCTTCCCTGCGCCCCACCTGGGCGGTTTCACTTTCTGTTTTACGGTGTATCATTTCCTGCCCGGTCCCAAGCTGGGACCCGGACACCTGGGTCTTTAGAGCATTGGATGAGGGGAGGCCTCCTTACCTCCAGCTATCTTGAGCACCCCCCAAGACTTCTAAGCCCCCCCCCCCTTTCTAGTTCATTCTGCCTCAATACTGGGCTAAGAGCCAGGTAACAGGGACAATAGATTCAGGAAGGAAGCTGGGGTGGAGATGTGGCCGAAAGAGGAGGGGGTGATCACCCAGTATCCCGCTAGCTGTGGAAAATTCGAAGTGTCCAGTTTGCTCCCTGAGTCTTTAACAACT